>JADLZK010004159.1:0-78966 GCA_015847255.1 Hyparrhenia diplandra | reverse complement strand
GAATCACTTGTCATAGGCCTCAAAGTAGCACTTGTTTAGGCGAAATCTTGGAATTCATCGAAAATCTCTATTTTTGATGACGTGCAGAGCAAGAAGGGAGCGACCGCGAAAGTATGGGAAGTTAGGGTGGATAGGTTAGATGATGGTAGGATCAATTACATTCTTTGTCGTGGTCGAATATCACGGGGTATGCCACGAGACACGATAAAATGGCTCATGTGGACTCAGGTGGCCTAGCTCAAAGGGACACAAGAGCCTTAAGATTTATCTTGGTTCGGGGCAATCGGGCACCCTAGTCCGGTCTCTGGTCGGAGTCACTATGTGGCCGAGCTCAAGCCGCTTCGCATCGGGGTGGGCCACAAGCGGTCGAGAGAGGGGCCGGCTCCCAGAGTCTCTACAGTAGAGTCGGTGGGAATCGATGGGGAGAAAGATCCATCCCCCCTCACAGGTGGCCAAGGCTCCCCTTTTATAGTCGTAGGGGAGGATACACAGGTGCGGGAGGGCGACTAAGTGTAAAGATTACAAAGGAGGAGGGTAAAGTGTAAAAAGTCATAGTTGGTCGGTGGTCGTCGTGCGCCGGATTCTTGGAGATGGGCGGTGCGTGATGCGTCCGTCTTGATCGGAGTAGGGAGCGTCCGTCGGTATGGGCTCGTCAATCTCGCGTCGGTTGTGCCCAGTTTGACCGAGGGGAGCGATTAAGCCGTGTACTCGAGCAAAGCGAGTGAATCTGTCGCCTTTTATCCGAAATTTGTGGCCGGCGTGGCCACGATCCGTCCCGTCGGCGGAGTGGTTGGCCTACTGTACCGTTAGCTTCCTCGAGAGGCGCGAGATGAGTTGGGTTCGTCGTCGTTGGAGCTCGAGCTGGGTGCGAGGAGGGAATAAAGGATAAAACGTCTCAAAGCTCATGCCGGCGGGAGACAAGGCTGCCCGAGCTCGGGCTCGTGCGGGAGGCGGAGAAGGGTTTAAGCGACTGCGCTCGTCTTGCGGCTGGGGAGCCACGTGGGACGGTACGTCTTCGGGTCGTATGAATCCGGAAGTGCGGGACTTGCGCCGTCATGGTCGCCCGATCTCGGGCTCGCGGCGGTACGTTCCGTTTATCGGGGACTGTGAGACTCGGGACCCATGGTCGTGCCGTGCGTTCGTTCCCGAGCTCGGAGCTCGAGGATCGTGTAGTCGCCGCGAGTCATCGGGCGAGACCGGGCTCGGGCTCGGAGGTTCGTCTTTGTGAGCAGCTCGTCTTGGTCGGGTCGGGATGTGGTTTTGTGCCGGCCCCTGGCTCCCTTGGGGCGGGGTTCGACTCTGATCGAGGCCGTGCAACCACTGAGGCCCGGGCTCAGGCCTCTGGACTCATCCGAGGTGGAGCTCGTGCTCGTCTGAGCGGAAGTATCCGTGGAGCCCGGAGCTCGCGTTGATGCTGTCGGGGCCATCTTGGTTGGGATTTTGCCACGATTAGTCATGTGTTTAGGATACTAATATTGGTATTCCACGGTAGCCCCCGCGCTTGGGGAGATGGATTCTCCCTCATCGCTTAAGGCGAGATTGATGTTGTCGTGATGTCGTTGCGTTTGTTCTCGTTAAGTGCGGCGCGGCGCCTCGCGGTGTGTAGCCGCTGTACGAGTGGTACACTCTCGTGGGGCTGTATTTTTGTATCGATCGGCGGGTTCCGTCTTGACTCTCGTTAGTCGTTTTTTCGTTTTTCGTTCCCCATTTTGCTCTCTCGCGGAGAGGTGTGGTGAGGGTGGCGTGCCTCAAGTCTTGCCTCGATGGCCGAGATGAGGTGCTCGGTGAGGGTTACTAGCGGGTGGCTCGAGAGGAGCCCGAGCTCGTCGACTCGTTCGTCGATCAGCTAGTGGATCGACCTCTTGTTCCCGGGGAGCTCGACCTCACATTTCCTCAAGATAATGTCTCAAGTTTGCGACGCCTTTTCTTCGAGGAAGGCGGGAGGTCCGTGCGTCGCTCGAGGTGACTCCCGAGCGCGAGTTCGAGGGACTGCGGCATTCGTAGCTCGCAGCGGGGTCGGCATGGACCTCTCCTCGATCTGCCCCTCGCTCCAGGCGGGCCAGGGTGGCCGTCGAACCCTCGTTGGGCCGGCCTTCGAACCCCGAGCCCTGATCCGCGGCGAGCTTCCTTCAGCTGCGCCATCCGTTAAAGTTACATTGTAACATTTATTTGTTGTGATCATGGCTGATACATTGTGGGGTCGCGAGGCCGTGCGACCCATATTTCACGCCCGGCGAACCTGCGAGCGGTCGATGGCCCGCCCGTTAGTCGTCGTGCGGGACGGGCGGCGTGGATGTGTGCTGAGATCGGGCCGAGACCGTTAGGTCGCTCGGGTCGGGCGCGTCTGGCGGCGCCCAGCGTCTTGGTCGCTCGGGATGTGCATGCGCGGGCGTGGGCGTGTGTGGGTCGCTCGGACCTATTTTTAGTCGTGGGACATGCGGGCTCGGGCTTTCAAGTCGTGCGGGGCCGAGGTGTCCTATTCTTAGCGTGCGGCGTGTGGGCGCGGGATGATGGAAATGCAGTGGCCTCCGTTCTTAGGTCATGCGACGGGCGGAGCGGCGAAGACCCGGCGGCTCCTGACTTCCGGTCGTGCGCCCGGGGCTAGGCCCCTAGCGCGCAGGGCAGCGGGACTCGGGTCGTGGACGGGCTCTTCAGGTCGTCTGGCCCGCGGAACCGGACAGGCGCGCCATGCGAGGCGGCCCCATCCCGAGCTCGTGCGAGCGCGCTGAGCGCGGTGCGGACTTCGCGCGTGCCGTGTGCCGTGTGTGTGGCGGTCCTCTTCGGCGCGCAGATTGGTGTGGAGGTCATGCGTGGCGGGAGCGTGCGGGAGGCCCCCCGAGGCCTCCCGACCCCCTCTCGGCGGATCGGTGGTGTGGAAGTCGTGCGTGGCCCGAGATTGTGCGTGTGCGACTCAAACTCGCCGTGGCGAGGGTGCTGAGTATAAGATAAGGACGGGGTTTTATTTTTTACCTCCTTCGCTCGTGTTGTCGCCGCCATAGGGGCTGGAGTGCGCCGCCGTTGCTCGTTCGCCCGGCCCGGGGAGGGCGGGGGAGACATCGGCCCGCCCTGTGTCCAAATCCCCAGCGGCGGCTGCGGCGTGCGTCCGTGCCGCCATGGCGAGGGCGAGGGGAGCCGTGCGTGCGCTGGGAGGCCGGGGGCGCGGCGCGTGGCCTACCCCGCCCCCGGGCTCTCGGGAGCCGGGGCGGGGGAGATGAGAGATGGCGGGGCGGAGCCGCTCCACCGTAATCCTGCCCACTTGGGTCGTTGGTGTCGTACGGCGGGCTCGAGAAGCTCACGGGGGCGGCCAGTGGCGGGTTCACGCGGCGACGAGGAGTCCCGTCGCCCGCCGGGCCAGAGTGCGTCGTCTCGTTCGTCGGATTTCATGCGCGGATTTTTGCGGGAATTGAGCGAACATGGAACTCTTCAAGCACTACTTATGTCAATGTTGTGAATGTCAAGGGTCGCGATGGGAGCTCGGTGCCGCCCTCCCTGGTGCTGCGTCGATCCGGATGCGGACTGGCATGATCGCTGAGTACCCAGCGCTTCTCCTTCCTTGTCGAGCGAGTGGGTGGCACTCCCGATGGTTCTATCTCAAGAACGACCCGTCCGTCCTCTTCCGACATTCATCGGTCGGACGATCTTGGGCCCGGTGCACACTTGGAGGGACAGGCCCGGTCCATAAAAGCATCGAGCAATACTCAAGGCGGTGGGCGGTTCGCAAACTCCACGGCACGGTTGTCGGGTAAGGCGGTGCTCGCCCACCACGGCCGCCCGGTCGTGCCTTTACGGACTGTGTCTTGCGTATGTTCGAGATAGCGGAGGGCGGGCGCCCTTACGTAGGGACCGTAACGGCGCCTTCACTCCCCGGCCTTCTGGAGGTCGTGAAGAGGAGTGAAGCGGCGACGTCGGCGACCGTGTATGAAGAGGTCGATCCTGTGCCGTGGCGTCGACTGGTAAGTCTTTCCTTTTTCTTGCATTTGCTTGCTTTCGATGAGATTTGATCTCACGTCGTCTTGTCTTCCATGTAGCGGGTTGGTCGTGCGGACATCCCTCCATCGCGACCGCCACTTCCTTCAGGCTGCTGCTACTCTCGTGAGTGCGGGCGCGACGCCGGCCGGTGGTGGCCTCGGCAGCGGCTGGTGGTATGCGGCGCTACGGGTGGAGGACACGGGGGCGCCCGTCCTCGGGACCAAGGGCGTCTTACGTCGGGGTGAGTCGCCTGAATAACTCGGAATCTCGATATTTTTTATGTCGTCATTGCTTCGATTTTGACCGATGTTCGCTTTTCGCGTGCGGGGTGGTGCCCAATCCGGAGAAGAGACTGCGGGAAGGAGCCTGGTCGAGATCCCGTGCGGGGTTCTGCGTCGTCGATCGGGGCTGACTCCTCAGCGCTGGGAGCGGCGAGAAAAAGTCCGGCGATCGCGATGCCGAGCTTGGAAGGGCGGGGCGGCCTTAGCCCCGAGCCTCGGGCCGTGACGGAGGCGGCTTTAGGCACGTCGGAGGCCAGCACGATGCTGGGATGACGATCGCCGCCGCAACGACCTCCGGGGGCCGGCGCCGTGGCCTGCGCCCTTGTCAAGGCCGCGCCTAATGGGGAGTTTCCATCTGTCTTCTGCGCTCCGGGCTCATGGACACCGACCACGGTGCCGGTGCTATCGATCGAGGTGACGGCGGGGAGTCGGGGGACAAACGGATTGAGCAAGCCATCGTTGAGGTCGCCGTTCTCGCCATGCCTCCGGGGGTTGGTGACCTGGGCCGGGACGAGGTCGAGGATCCCACAGAGGACTCGACCCCAAGCACCTTGAGGCTGCTTTGGAGGTAGGTCCGTTTCTGTTTTGTTTGCCTCCTGTTTGAGATGTCGTTCTTACTTCTTGTGTCTCTTCTTTTCGAGGGTCTAGCAACCCTTGGTCGGAGGAGGGGAGTTGGAGGCTGCTCTAGCCGAGATCGAGCGGCCGCACCGGGGGCTTGGCTTCCGCCAAGCGGGCGGCGGAAGTGGATTCAGCGGCTCGGGCCTGTGGAGCAGTTCAGTACCGAGCTCGCCATCCTCCGTGATCGAGTCAAGGAGGGGAAGAGGCAGCGCTGTCCCGGGGGCAGGCGTGCTAACCAACTGCGAGAAGGCCCTCGAGGGCAAGGAAACCGAGCTCAAAGGTAGGTGACCTTGAATTTGGTTTGCTCACTTTTTAATCTTTTCAGTCGCCGACTTGTGAGCGCCATGTTTTTATTTCGCAGGGAAGGCGGAGGAGGTGCGAGCCAAAGACGGGGAGTTGTAGGTGAAGATCCGCGAGCTGCGGGACAAGGCGGCGTGACCTTGTCGCTGCCCGCAAATGCCACGAGGAGGCTCGGCGCGGCGGCGGACCTCGTCATCGGCATGCGGCGGTGTGCGGCCGGCTCGATGTCAACGAGGCGATGGCGCCTGGCCGGCGAGCTCTCCTTGCTCCTGCGGAGAGCGATGAGGGACGCCAATGGTGTTGCTGCCGAGGATGCACCTGCATGAGACGAGTGGTAGTAGTAGTAGATCGAGGCGATGCCTTTTTTATTTGTATGGAACAAACTCCTTGTGTTCGGATAAGACAGTAATCAACTTTTAAGTCGTTCGAGTCGTGGGCGCGCTTTGTTTCCTTTTTTCCCTCATGCATTCATCGAGTTCCTAAGTTCGAGGTTGGGTTTTTAAGGAGCGAGTGGTGGGCCATTCCTCGGTAGCCCGCGGGGCGTGGGAGGTCGATAGGCGCTCGCACCATGCCTTACGACTTCACCGTCGAACTTAGTCGAACAACAGTATGTGCGAGGGACGGAAAGGAAGCAAAGCGCATACCTGACTGGTCGGGTAGGATCTCGACACTTACTTTTTGTGAAAAAAGTTGGTAAAAACGCGGGGTGTGCGCCCCGTCCTCTGTAGCCCCCGAGCAAGGGCTGTCCTCGCTCAAGGTAGAGGGCGGCCGTTGGTCAACAACCGAAACGGGAAAAACTTCTAATGCTCGCACAAATTTTGCGTTGAACGGTAATTTACGAGGTATGTTAATGGTGAAAAAGACGTAGCTGTTTGATGTTTTTCGGCCTTGGCGACGACTTGATCGTCGAAACTCTCGTAGGGTGCGGTAGAGCTTGGCAAAGCTCGTCGGTGAAAAGCTCGGAGGGTTCGGCGTTGGAAGCTAGTGGCGGTGGCGAGTGCGGAGGAAGCTTCGATGACGGAGTGCTCGTGGCGAGCTCTCGATGGCGGCGCGAGGCTCGGCGGCGGCAGTTGCTGGGGGCCGAGCTTCGGTGGCCGAAGCGCGAGAGAAGGTCGCGATGGCGGGAGAGCTCTTGGCCCAGAGCTCGGCGGCCTGAGCTTCGTGGCGGAGCTCGGCGTAGCGGCGCTCGAAGTTGGTGAAGAGCATGAAGTTCGGCGGCGAGCTTGGACAAGCTCGGCGGGGAAGGCTCGTGACCCCGGACTCGGCGAGGCTCGTGGGTGAGAGCTCCGGAAAAGTTCGGCCGCGAAAGGCTCGTGGGCGGGCTCGGCGGCATAGCATGGACAAGCTCGGTGGCGAGGGCTCGTGTGTCGGGCTCGGCGAGGCTAGGCTCGTTGGTGAATAGCTCCGGAGGAGTTAGGCCGCGGGGCGCGCGTGGCTGGCTAGCGCGGCGAGTTTGGACAAGCTCGGTGGCGGGAGGCTCGGCTTGTTGGTGAAGAGCTCGGAGGATTCGGCCGCGGAGGAGGCTCGTTGGTGGAGCTGGGCGGCGGGAGGCTCGTGGTGGGGCTCGTGAACCAAGCTCATGGCGGACCTCGTGGAGGAGCTCGGCACGACTTGCGGCGGATCGTTATTTGAGCTCGGTGAGGTTCGCTCGGGGAGGGGGATGGAGGCTCGCGGCGGCCGTCGGGCTCGAGTGGGCCCGCCGCCCCTTGGACTAAAGTCGTGCGTGGGCGGCCGCGCGGTGGGGACGCCTTGCCAGCGGCCGCGGCTCGAGGCCCGATGAGGACTTGCCGTGACGGGAACTTCGCGCGTGGTAGCCCTCGACCTGGCGGTCGGCGCCCCGACGTCTGCCGGCGGGGTGCGGCGCGGGGGATCGTGGCTCGAGTCACGCTAGGTGAGGCCGGAGGGACCGCTTGCTGCCGAGATTCGGATCGCGCGGGGGTTACGGGGTCCGGAGGGGGCCGGTGGTCGTGCGGGATGGGCGGGGGCGAACGCGGATCGGGCTTGCGAGACCAGCTCTGTCGTCTGCGGGCGCGCGAGCGCGAAGCTCCCTCGTCTTGAAGTCGTTCGGGCATGGCGCGAAGTCGTGCGTGGCGTTTGCGCATGCATCGCACGGCGCGGCGCGGGGTGACCCGCCGCGACCTCGGTCGTGGGCTCGTGGTGTGGGCGTGAGGAGCGGGGGCAGCCGCGGACAGCGGGCTCGGCACGGCTGCGCTTGGCGGGCGGCTCGTCGTAAGTCCGGCCGCGCGGCAGCGGACTCGCCCGGGGGCAGGCGGCGCGCGGGCGTGCGTCGGCGGCCGCGGCGGTGGAGCTCGGGCGGCCAGGACTCGACCGCGACGGAAGGCCTGCGCCCGGTCGCTCGGGTCCCAGGTCGTGCGTGGCGTGCGCTGCGGTCGGCGTGGCGTGTAGGTCGTGCGAATCGTAAGCGATCTGCGCTCGACTCGCGGGTCTTATGCGCGACCGGTGTAGGTCACGGCTAGCCCCCGGGTGTCGTCCCCGAATAGGAGGTCGCAAACGCCCGTCACGACGGCGGCTGCCGCCGGGAGAGTTGCAGCATGGGGTTGGCGGCGGCGGCGTCGCGGTGGTGCTCTGGGACGGCTCGGGTCTTGGTGAGGCATCCGGGGCCGCGATGGCGGTGAAGAAGCCGTCCGCGGCGAGCGAGGAGGCTCGGTGGCGCGCGGAATCGGATCGGTCCCGGCGCGTCGACTGAGTCGGCGTCGGGTTGTGCCGGCCGGGAAGGGCCCCAACGGGACTCCCCTGGTCGGCGTGGCGAAGGCCGGCGTCTCAAAGCACATCGGGCCCGGGGCCGGGCGGCGTGGTGGATGAAGCCATCGGAGCGGTGACTATCGTCACGAACCGCTGCCCCTACAGGCGCGCCAAGCGCCGTGGTCGAATATCACGGGGTATGCCACGCATTTTCGATAAAATGGCTCATGTGGGGCTCAGATGGCCTAGCTCAAGGGACACAAGACGCAAGATTTATCTTGGTTCGGGGCAATCGGGCACCCCGAGTCCGATCTCCGGTCGGGTCACTATGTGACCGAGCTCAAACTGCATCGGGGTGAATACAAGCGGGTCGAGAGGGGAGGCCGGCTCCCAAGTCTCGTGAGTAGAGTCGAGTGGGAATCGATGGGGAGAAGATCCATCCCCTCCTGGTGGCCAAGGCTCCCCTTTTATAGTCGTAAGGGGAGGATACACAAAGCCACCGGGAGGAGGACTAAGGGGTGTAAAGATTACAAAATAGGGGGTAAAGTGTAAAAAGTCGCCTTGGTTGGTCGTCGTCGTCGCCCGGATTCTTGGAGATGGGTGGTGCCCGGTCCGCGTCCGTCTTGATCGAGGAGTAGGAAAACGTCCGTCGGTATGGGCTGGTCAATCTCGGCGTCGGTTGTGCCCAGTTGTGACCGAGGGAGCGATTAGCCGTACTCGAGCATGGCGGAGTGAATCTGCCGCCTTTATCCGTCCATCGTGGCCCTCGGCGTGGCCACGAAAGGGGTTCCCGACCGGGCGGTGGTTGGCCTACTGCGTGCCCGTTGGCTTCCTCGAGAGAAGGCGCGGATGAGTTGGAGCTCGTCGTCGTCGGAGCTCGAGCTCGTGCGAGGAGGAATCAGGATAAAACGTCTCAAAGCTCGTGCTCGGGCGGGAGAGCTGCCCTGCGCTCGGAGCTCGTGCGGGGCGGAGAAAGGGTTCCCGGCGAGCTCGCGCTCGTGCGCGGCGGGACCCCGTGGGACGGTACGTCTTCAGGTCGTGCGGAGGTTCGCCCGCCGCCGATCAGCTCGCCGTTCCGTCTCTCGGGACATGAGCTCGCGGACCCATGGTCGTGCGTTCCGTCTTTGGCGATCGGGTTCCGTGGAGCTCGGGGACCCATGTGGTCGTGCGAGTCGTCTTTCGTCCCGACGCCAGGGCGTTCGGCTAATTTGTAGAAGTGGACCGTTAGAGTTTTTCTAAGAATCACTTGTCATAGGCCTCAAAGTAGCACTTGTTTAGAGCGAAATCTTGGAATTCCATCAAAAATCTCTATTTTTTTGACCTACGCACCAAAAACAAGAAGGGGAACCCGGAAAAAATCTCTATGGTACATAGGAAGTTAAGGGTAGATTAGGTGGATAGTTAGATGATGGTAGGATCAATTACATTGCGTTCCCCAACCATTAATATATGTTTCTTGATGTGTCATTGCGGATGTTTGGCGCTGATTTCAGCGAACTCAAAACAAAGAGAAGTTTCCAATGCGGCTATCGAATCGACCTTGACTTTTTCGCGGTTGTGGAATCAATTGCCTCACCCTAGAGAACCTAAATTTGAAGAAGTGGACCGTTAGAGAGTTATTCTAAGAATCACTTGTCATAGGCCTCAAAGTAGCACTTGTTTAGAGCGAAATCTTGGAATTCCATATAAAATCTCTATTTTGACCAACGTACCGAAACAAGAAGGGGAATGACACGAAAGGTACATAGGAAGTTAGGGTGGATAGGTTAGATGATGGTAGGATCAATTACATTGCGTTCCCCAACCATTAATATATGTTTCTTGATGTGTCATTGCGGACTGTTGGCGCTGATTTCAGCGAACTCAAAACAAAGAGAAGTTTCCAATGCGGCTATCGAATCGACCTTGACTTTTTTCGCGGTTGTGGAATCAATTGCCTCACCCTAGAGAACCTAAATTTGTAGAAGTGGACCGTTATAGAGTTTTTCTAAGAATCACTTGTCATAGGCCTCAAAGTAGCACTTGTTTAGAGCGAAATCTTGGAATTCCATATAAAATCTCTATTTTTGACCAACGTCATCAAAACAAGAAGGGGAACGACACGAAAGGTACATAGGAAGTTAGGGTGGATAGGTTAGATGATGGTAGGATCAATTACATTGCGTTCCCCAACCGTTAATATATGTTTCTTGATGTGTCATTGCGATTTCGTTGGCGCTGATTTCAGCGTGAACTCAAAACAAAGAGAAGTTTCAATGCGGCTATCGAATCGACCTTGACTTTTTTCGCGGTTGTGGAATCAATTGCCTCACCCTAGAGAACCTAAATTTGAAGAAGTGGACCGTTAGAGAGTTATTCTAAGAATCACTTGTCATAGGCCTCAAAGTAGCACTTGTTTAGAGCGAAATCTTGGAATTCCATATAAAATCTCTGTGTTGAGCAACGTACCGAAACAAGAAGGGGAACGACACGAAAGGTACATAGGAAGTTAGGGTGGATAGGTTAGATGATGGTAGGATCAATTACATTGCGTTCCCCAACCGTTAATATATGTTTCTTGATGTGTCATTGCGGACTGCTGGCGATGATTTCAGCGTGAACTCAAAACAAAGAGAAGTTTCCAATGCGGCTATCGAATCGACCTTGACTTTTTCGCGGTTGTGGAATCAATTGCCTCACCCTAGAGAACCTAAATTTGAAGAAGTGGACCGTTAGAGAGTTATTCTAAGAATCACTTGTCATAGGCCTCAAAGTAGCACTTGTTTAGAGCGAAATCTTGGAATTCCATATAAAATCTCTATTTTGACCTACGTCTACAAAACAAGAAGGGGAACGACACGAAAGGTACATAGGAAGTTAGGGTGGATAGGTTAGATGATGGTAGGATCAATTACATTGCGTTCCCCAACCGTTAATATATGTTTCTTGATGTGTCATTGCGGATTTCTTGGCGCTGATTTCAGCACGAACTCAAAACAAAGAGAAGTTTCCAATGCGGCTATCGAATCGACCTTGACTTTTTCGCGGTTGTGGAATCAATTGCCTCACCCTAGACAACCTAAATTTGTAGAAGTGGACCGTTAGAGAGTTTTTCTAAGAATCACTTGTCATAGGCCTCAAAGTAGCACTTGTTTAGAGCGAAATCTTGGAATTCCATATAAAATCTCTATTTTGACCAACGTGCATCAAAACAAGAAGGGGAACGACACGAAAGGTACATAGGAAGTTAGGGTGGATAGGTTAGATGATGGTAGGATCAATTACATTGCGTTCCCCAACCGTTAATATATGTTTCTTGATGTGTCATTGCGGATCTTCTTTGCGCTGATTTCAGCGAAACTCAAAACAAAGAGAAGTTTCCAATGCGGCTATCGAATCGACCTTGACTTTTTCGCGGTTGTGGAATCAATTGCCTCACCCTAGAGAACCTAAATTTGAAGAAGTGGACCGTTAGAGAGTTATTCTAAGAATCACTTGTCATAGGCCTCAAAGTAGCACTTGTTTAGAGCGAAATCTTGGAATTCCATCGAAAATCTCTATTTTGACCTACGTACCGAAACAAGAAGGGGAACGACACGAAAGGTACATAGGAAGTTAGGGTGGATAGGTTAGATGATGGTAGGATCAATTACATTGCGTTCCCCAACCGTTAATATATGTTTCTTGATGTGTCATTGCGGACTGCTGGCGCTGATTTCAGCGCGAACTCAAAACAAAGAGAAGTTTGCAATGCGGCTATCGAATCGACCTTGACTTTTTCGCGGTTGTGGAATCAATTGCCTCACCCTAGAGAACCTAAATTTGAAGAAGTGGACCGTTAGAGAGTTATTCTAAGAATCACTTGTCATAGGCCTCAAAGTAGCACTTGTTTAGAGCGAAATCTTGGAATTCCATATAAAATCTCTATTTTGACCAACGTATCGAAACAAGAAGGGGAACGACACGAAAGGTACATAGGAAGTTAGGGTGGATAGGTTAGATGATGGTAGGATCAATTACATTGCGTTCCCCAACCGTTAATATATGTTTCTTGATGTGTCATTGCGGACTGCTGGCGCTGATTTCAGCGCGAACTCAAAACAAAGAGAAGTTTCCAATGCGGCTATCGAATCGACCTTGACTTTTTCGCGGTTGTGGAATCAATTGCCTCACCCTAGAGAACCTAAATTTGAAGAAGTGGACCGTTAGAGAGTTTTCTAAGAATCACTTGTCATAGGCCTCAAAGTAGCACTTGTTTAGAGCGAAATCTTGGAATTCCATATAAAATCTCTATTTTGACCTACGTACCGAAACAAGAAGGGGAACGACACGAAAGGTACATAGGAAGTTAGGGTGGATAGGTTAGATGATGGTAGGATCAATTACATTGCGTTCCCCAACCGTTAATATATGTTTCTTGATGTGTCATTGCGGATCTGCTTTGGCGCTGATTTCAGCGAACTCAAAACAAAGAGAAGTTTCCAATGCGGCTATCGAATCGACCTTGACTTTTTCGCGGTTGTGGAATCAATTGCCTCACCCTAGAGAACCTAAATTTGAAGAAGTGGACCGTTAGAGAGTTATTCTAAGAATCACTTGTCATAGGCCTCAAAGTAGCACTTGTTTAGAGCGAAATCTTGGAATTCCATCGAAAATCTCTATTTTGACCTACGTACCGAAACAAGAAGGGGAACGACACGAAAGGTACATAGGAAGTTAGGGTGGATAGGTTAGATGATGGTAGGATCAATTACATTGCGTTCCCCAACCGTTAATATATGTTTCTTGATGTGTCATTGCGGACTGCTGGCGCTGATTTCAGCGCGAACTCAAAACAAAGAGAAGTTTCCAATGCGGCTATCGAATCGACCTTGACTTTTTCGCGGTTGTGGAATCAATTGCCTCACCCTAGAGAACCTAAATTTGAAGAAGTGGACCGTTAGAGAGTTATTCTAAGAATCACTTGTCATAGGCCTCAAAGTAGCACTTGTTTAGAGCGAAATCTTGGAATTCCATCGAAAATCTCTATTTTGACCTACGTACCAAAACAAGAAGGGGAACGACACGAAAGGTACATAGGAAGTTAGGGTGGATAGGTTAGATGATGGTAGGATCAATTACATTGCGTTCCCCAACCGTTAATATATGTTTCTTGATGTGTCATTGCGGATCACGGCGCTGATTTCAGCGCGAACTCAAAACAAAGAGAAGTTTCCAATGCGGCTATCGAATCGACCTTGACTTTTTCGCGGTTGTGGAATCAATTGCCTCACCCTAGAGAACCTAAATTTGAAGAAGTGGACCGTTAGAGAGTTATTCTAAGAATCACTTGTCATAGGCCTCAAAGTAGCACTTGTTTAGAGCGAAATCTTGGAATTCCATATAAAATCTCTATTTTGACCTACGTACCGAAACAAGAAGGGGAACGACACGAAAGGTACATAGGAAGTTAGGGTGGATAGGTTAGATGATGGTAGGATCAATTACATTGCGTTCCCCAACCGTTAATATATGTTTCTTGATGTGTCATTGCGGACTGCTGGCGCTGATTTCAGCGCGAACTCAAAACAAAGAGAAGTTTCCAATGCGGCTATCGAATCGACCTTGACTTTTTCGCGGTTGTGGAATCAATTGCCTCACCCTAGAGAACCTAAATTTGAAGAAGTGGACCGTTAGAGAGTTATTCTAAGAATCACTTGTCATAGGCCTCAAAGTAGCACTTGTTTAGAGCGAAATCTTGGAATTCCATATAAAATCTCTGTGTTGAGCAACGTACCAAAACAAGAAGGGGAACGACACGAAAGGTACATAGGAAGTTAGGGTGGATAGGTTAGATGATGGTAGGATCAATTACATTGCGTTCCCCAACCGTTAATATATGTTTCTTGATGTGTCATTGCGATTTGCTGGCGCTGATTTCAGCGAAACTCAAAACAAAGAGAAGTTTCCAATGCGGCTATCGAATCGACCTTGACTTTTTCGCGGTTGTGGAATCAATTGCCTCACCCTAGAGAACCTAAATTTGAAGAAGTGGACCGTTAGAGAGTTATTCTAAGAATCACTTGTCATAGGCCTCAAAGTAGCACTTGTTTAGAGCGAAATCTTGGAATTCCATATAAAATCTCTATTTTGACCTACGTACCGAAACAAGAAGGGGAACGACACGAAAGGTACATAGGAAGTTAGGGTGGATAGGTTAGATGATGGTAGGATCAATTACATTGCGTTCCCCAACCGTTAATATATGTTTCTTGATGTGTCATTGCGGACTGCTGGCGCTGATTTCAGCGCGAACTCAAAACAAAGAGAAGTTTCCAATGCGGCTATCGAATCGACCTTGACTTTTTCGCGGTTGTGGAATCAATTGCCTCACCCTAGAGAACCTAAATTTGAAGAAGTGGACCGTTTGAGAGTTATTCTAAGAATCACTTGTCATAGGCCTCAAAGTAGCACTTGTTTAGAGCGAAATCTTGGAATTCCATCGAAAATCTCTATTTTGACCAACGTACCGAAACAAGAAGGGGAACGACACGAAAGGTACATAGGAAGTTAGGGTGGATAGGTTAGATGATGGTAGGATCAATTACATTGCGTTCCCCAACCGTTAATATATGTTTCTTGATGTGTCATTGCGGATCACTTTGCGCTGATTTCAGCGCGAACTCAAAACAAAGAGAAGTTTCCAATGCGGCTATCGAATCGACCTTGACTTTTTCGCGGTTGTGGAATCAATTGCCTCACCCTAGAGAACCTAAATTTGAAGAAGTGGACCGTTAGAGAGTTATTCTAAGAATCACTTGTCATAGGCCTCAAAGTAGCACTTGTTTAGAGCGAAATCTTGGAATTCCATCGAAAATCTCTATTTTGACCTACGTGTCAAAACAAGAAGGGGAACGACACGAAGGTACATAGGAAGTTAGGGTGGATAGGTTAGATGATGGTAGGATCAATTACATTGCGTTCCCCATCCGTTAATATATGTTTCTTGATGTGTCATTGCGGACTCTTGGCGCTGATTTCAGCGCGAACTCAAAACAAAGAGAAGTTTCCAATGCGGCTATCGAATCGACCTTGACTTTTTCGCGGTTGTGGAATCAATTGCCTCACCCTGGAGAACCTAAATTTGAAGAAGTGGACCCTTAGAGAGTTTTTCTAAGAATCACTTGTCATAGGCCTCAAAGTAGCACTTGTTTAGAGCGAAATCTTGGAATTCCATATAAAATCTCTATTTTGACCAACGTCTCAAAACAAGAAGGGGAACGACACGAAAGGTACATAGGAAGTTAGGGTGGATAGGTTAGATGATGGTAGGATCAATTACATTGCGTTCCCCAACCGTTAATATATGTTTCTTGATGTGTCATTGCGGATTTGCTGGCGCTGATTTCAGCGCGAACTCAAAACAAAGAGAAGTTTCCAATGCGGCTATCGAATCGACCTTGACTTTTTTTCGGGGTTGTGGAATCAATTGCCTCACCCTAGAGAACCTAAATTTGAAGAAGTGGACCGTTAGAGAGTTATTCTAAGAATCACTTGTCATAGGCCTCAAAGTAGCACTTGTTTAGAGCGAAATCTTGGAATTCCATATAAAATCTCTATTTTGACCTACGTCGTGCGAAAACAAGAAGGGGAACGACACGAAAGGTACATAGGAAGTTAGGGTGGATAGGTTAGATGATGGTAGGATCAATTACATTGCGTTCCCCAACCGTTAATATATGTTTCTTGATGTGTCATTGCGGATCTTCTTTGCGCTGATTTCAGCGCGAACTCAAAAAAAAGAGAAGTTTCCAATGCGGCTATCGAATCGACCTTGACTTTTTCGCGGTTGTGGAATCAATTGCCTCACCCTAGAGAACCTAAATTTGAAGAAGTGGACCGTTAGACAGTTATTCTAAGATTCACTTGTCATAGGCCTCAAAGTAGCACTTGTTTAGAGCGAAATCTTGGAATTCCATATAAAATCTCTATTTTGACCTACGTACCAAAAAGAAGGGGGGGAGACACACGAAAGGTACATAGGAAGTTAGGGTGGATAGGTTAGATGATGGTAGGATCAATTACATTGCGTTCCCCAACCGTTAATATATGTTTCTTGATGTGTCATTGCGGATCGGCTGGCGCTGATTTCAGCAGCGAACTCAAAACAAAGAGAAGTTTCCAATGCGGCTATCGAATCGACCTTGACTTTTTCGCGCGGTTGTGGAATCAATTGCCTCACCCTAGAGAACCTAAATTTGAAGAAGTGGACCGTTAGAGAGTTATTCTAAGAATCACTTGTCATAGGCCTCAAAGTAGCACTTGTTTAGAGCGAAATCTTGGAATTCCATATAAAATCTCTATTTTGACCAACGTGCATCAAACAAGAAGGGGAACGACACGAAAGGTACATAGGAAGTTAGGGTGGATAGGTTAGATGATGGTAGGATCAATTACATTGCGTTCCCCAACCGTTAATATATGTTTCTTGATGTGTCATTGCGGACTGCTGGCGCTGATTTCAGCGCGAACTCAAAACAAAGAGAAGTTTCCAATGCGGCTATCGAATCGACCTTGACTTTTTCGCGGTTGTGGAATCAATTGCCTCACCCTAGAGAACCTAAATTTGAAGAAGTGGACCGTTAGAGAGTTATTCTAAGAATCACTTGTCATAGGCCTCAAAGTAGCACTTGTTTAGAGCGAAATCTTGGAATTCCATATAAAATCTCTGTTTTGACCAACGTCCCGAAACAAGAAGGGGAACGACACGAAAGGTACATAGGAAGTTAGGGTGGATAGGTTAGATGATGGTAGGATCAATTACATTGCGTGCCCGAACCGTTAATATATGTTTCTTGATGTGTCATTGCGGATTTCTTGGGCGCTGATTTCAGCGCGAACTCAAAACAAAGAGAAGTTTCCAATGCGGCTATCGAATCGACCTTGACTTTTTTTTTCGGTTGTGGAATCAATTGCCTCACCCTAGAGAACCTAAATTTGAAGAAGTGGACCGTTAGAGAGTTATTCTAAGAATCACTTGTCATAGGCCTCAAAGTAGCACTTGTTTAGAGCGAAATCTTGGAATTCCATATAAAAATCTCTATTTTGACCTACGTCACCAAAACAAGAAGGGGAACGACACGAAAGGTACATAGGAAGTTAGGGTGGATAGGTTAGATGATGGTAGGATCAATTACATTGCGTTCCCCAACCGTTAATATATGTTTCTTGATGTGTCATTGCGGATCGCTTTGGCGCTGATTTCAGCGCGAACTCAAAACAAAGAGAAGTTTCCAATGCGGCTATCGAATCGACCTTGACTTTTTTTTCGCGGTTGTGGAATCAATTGCCTCACCCTAGAGAACCTAAATTTGAAGAAGTGGACCGTTAGAGAGTTATTCTAAGAATCACTTGTCATAGGCCTCAAAGTAGCAGCACTTGTTTAGAGCGAAATCTTGGAATTCCATATAAAATCTCTATTTTGACCAACGTGCCAAAACAAGAAGGGGAACGACACGAAAAGGTACATAGGAAGTTAGGGTGGATAGGTTAGATGATGGTAGGATCAATTACATTGCGTTCCCCAACCGTTAATATATGTTTCTTGATGTGTCATTGCGGATCTGCCGGGCGCTGATTTCAGCGAACTCAAAACAAAGAGAAGTTTCCAATGCGGCTATCGAATCGACCTTGACTTTTTCGCGGTTGTGGAATCAATTGCCTCACCCTAGAGAACCTAAATTTGAAGAAGTGGACCGTTAGAGAGTTATTCTAAGAATCACTTGTCATAGGCCTCAAAGTAGCACTTGTTTAGAGCGAAATCTTGGAATTCCATCGAAAATCTCTATTTTGACCTACGTCCAAAACAAGAAGGGGAACGACACGAAAGGTACATAGGAAGTTAGGGTGGATAGGTTAGATGATGGTAGGATCAATTACATTGCGTTCCCCAACCGTTAATATATGTTTCTTGATGTGTCATTGCGGATTGCTTTGGCGATTTTCAGCGCGAACTCAAAACAAAGAGAAGTTTCCAATGCGGCTATCGAATCGACCTTGACTTTTTTCGCGGTTGTGGAATCAATTGCCTCACCCTAGAGAACCTAAATTTGAAGAAGTGGACCGTTAGAGAGTTATTCTAAGAATCACTTGTCATAGGCCTCAAAGTAGCACTTGTTTAGAGCGAAATCTTGGAATTCCATCGAAAATCTCTATTTTGACCTACGTACCGAAACAAGAAGGGGAACGACACGAAAGGTACATAGGAAGTTAGGGTGGATAGGTTAGATGATGGTAGGATCAATTACATTGCGTTCCCCAACCGTTAATATATGTTTCTTGATGTGTCATTGCGGATTTCTTGGCGCTGATTTCAGCGAACTCAAAACAAAGAGAAGTTTCCAATGCGGCTATCGAATCGACCTTGACTTTTTTTCGCGGTTGTGGAATCAATTGCCTCACCCTAGAGAACCTAAATTTGAAGAAGTGGACCGTTAGAGAGTTATTCTAAGAATCACTTGTCATAGGCCTCAAAGTAGCACTTGTTTAGAGCGAAATCTTGGAATTCCATATAAAATCTCTATTTTGACCAACGTCTCAAAACAAGAAGGGGAACGACACGAAAGGTACATAGGAAGTTAGGGTGGATAGGTTAGATGATGGTAGGATCAATTACATTGCGTTCCCCAACCGTTAATATATGTTTCTTGATGTGTCATTGCGGATTGCTTGCGCTGATTTCAGCGAACTCAAAACAAAGAGAAGTTTCCAATGCGGCTATCGAATCGACCTTGACTTTTTCGCGGTTGTGGAATCAATTGCCTCACCCTAGAGAACCTAAATTTGAAGAAGTGGACCGTTAGAGAGTTTTTCTAAGAATCACTTGTCATAGGCCTCAAAGTAGCACTTGTTTAGAGCGAAATCTTGGAATTCCATATAAAATCTCTATTTTGACCTACGTCTCAAAACAAGAAGGGGAACGACACGAAAAGGTACATAGGAAGTTAGGGTGGATAGGTTAGATGATGGTAGGATCAATTACATTGCGTTCCCCAACCGTTAATATATGTTTCTTGATGTGTCATTGCGGATTTCTTGGCGCTGATTTCAGCGCGAACTCAAAACAAAGAGAAGTTTCCAATGCGGCTATCGAATCGACCTTGACTTTTTCGCGGTTGTGGAATCAATTGCCTCACCCTAGAGAACCTAAATTTGAAGAAGTGGACCGTTAGAGAGTTATTCTAAGAATCACTTGTCATAGGCCTCAAAGTAGCACTTGTTTAGAGCGAAATCTTGGAATTCCATATAAAATCTCTATTTTGACCTACGTGCTCAAACAAGAAGGGGAACGACACGAAAAGGTACATAGGAAGTTAGGGTGGATAGGTTAGATGATGGTAGGATCAATTACATTGCGTTCCCCAACCGTTAATATATGTTTCTTGATGTGTCATTGCGGATCGCCGGCTTTGCGCTGATTTCAGCGCGAACTCAAAACAAAGAGAAGTTTCCAATGCGGCTATCGAATCGACCTTGACTTTTTTTCGCGGTTGTGGAATCAATTGCCTCACCCTAGAGAACCTAAATTTGAAGAAGTGGACCGTTAGAGAGTTATTCTAAGAATCACTTGTCATAGGCCTCAAAGTAGCACTTGTTTAGAGCGAAATCTTGGAATTCCATATAAAATCTCTATTTTGACCAACGTCATCAAAAACAAGAAGGGGAACGACACGAAAGGTACATAGGAAGTTAGGGTGGATAGGTTAGATGATGGTAGGATCAATTACATTGCGTTCCCCAACCGTTAATATATGTTTCTTGATGTGTCATTGCGGATCTGCTGGCGCGCTGATTTCAGCGAACTCAAAACAAAGAGAAGTTTCCAATGCGGCTATCGAATCGACCTTGACTTTTTCGCGGTTGTGGAATCAATTGCCTCACCCTAGAGAACCTAAATTTGAAGAAGTGGACCGTTAGAGAGTTTTTCTAAGAATCACTTGTCATAGGCCTCAAAGTAGCACTTGTTTAGAGCGAAATCTTGGAATTCCATCGAAAATCTCTATTTTGACCTACGTCATCAAAACAAGAAGGGGAACGACACGAAAAGGTACATAGGAAGTTAGGGTGGATAGGTTAGATGATGGTAGGATCAATTACATTGCGTTCCCCGACCCTTAATATATGTTTCTTGATGTGTCATTGCGGACTGCTGGCGCTGATTTCAGCGCGAACTCAAAACAAAGAGAAGTTTCCAATGCGGCTATCGAATCGACCTTGACTTTTTCGCGGTTGTGGAATCAATTGCCTCACCCTAGAGAACCTAAATTTGAAGAAGTGGACCGTTAGAGAGTTATTCTAAGAATCACTTGTCATAGGCCTCAAAGTAGCACTTGTTTAGAGCGAAATCTTGGAATTCCATATAAAATCTCTGTGTTGAGCAACGTACCGAAACAAGAAGGGGAACGACACGAAAGGTACATAGGAAGTTAGGGTGGATAGGTTAGATGATGGTAGGATCAATTACATTGCGTTCCCCAACCGTTAATATATGTTTCTTGATGTGTCATTGCGGATTTCTTGGGCTGATTTCAGCGCGAACTCAAAACAAAGAGAAGTTTCCAATGCGGCTATCGAATCGACCTTGACTTTTTCGCGGTTGTGGAATCAATTGCCTCACCCTAGAGAACCTAAATTTGAAGAAGTGGACCGTTAGAGAGTTATTCTAAGAATCACTTGTCATAGGCCTCAAAGTAGCACTTGTTTAGAGCGAAATCTTGGAATTCCATCGAAAATCTCTATTTTGACCTACGTGCTCAAAAACAAGAAGGGGAACGACACGAAAGGTACATAGGAAGTTAGGGTGGATAGGTTAGATGATGGTAGGATCAATTACATTGCGTTCCCCAACCGTTAATATATGTTTCTTGATGTGTCATTGCGGATCCTGGCGCTGATTTCAGCGAACTCAAAACAAAGAGAAAGTTTCCAATGCGGCTATCGAATCGACCTTGACTTTTTCGCGGTTGTGGAATCAATTGCCTCACCCTAGAGAACCTAAATTTGAAGAAGTGGACCGTTAGAGAGTTATTCTAAGAATCACTTGTCATAGGCCTCAAAGTAGCACTTGTTTAGAGCGAAATCTTGGAATTCCATCGAAAATCTCTATTTTGACCTACGTCTCCAAAACAAGAAGGGGAACGACACGAAAGGTACATAGGAAGTTAGGGTGGATAGGTTAGATGATGGTAGGATCAATTACATTGCGTTCCCCAACCGTTAATATATGTTTCTTGATGTGTCATTGCGGATTTCTTTGGCGCTGATTTCAGCGCGAACTCAAAACAAAGAGAAGTTTCCAATGCGGCTATCGAATCGACCTTGACTTTTTCGCGGTTGTGGAATCAATTGCCTCACCCTAGAGAACCTAAATTTGAAGAAGTGGACCGTTAGAGAGTTATTCTAAGAATCACTTGTCATAGGCCTCAAAGTAGCACTTGTTTAGAGCGAAATCTTGGAATTCCATATAAAATCTCTATTTTGACCTACGTCTCAAAACAAGAAGGGGGGAACGACACGAAAGGTACATAGGAAGTTAGGGTGGATAGGTTAGATGATGGTAGGATCAATTACATTGCGTTCCCCAACCGTTAATATATGTTTCTTGATGTGTCATTGCGGATCTCTTGCGCGCTGATTTCAGCGAAACTCAAAACAAAGAGAAGTTTCCAATGCGGCTATCGAATCGACCTTGACTTTTTCGCGGTTGTGGAATCAATTGCCTCACCCTAGAGAACCTAAATTTGAAGAAGTGGACCGTTAGAGAGTTATTCTAAGAATCACTTGTCATAGGCCTCAAAGTAGCACTTGTTTAGAGCGAAATCTTGGAATTCCATATAAAATCTCTATTTTGACCAACGTCACGAAACAAGAAGAAGGGGAACGACACGAAAGGTACATAGGAAGTTAGGGTGGATAGGTTAGATGATGGTAGGATCAATTACATTGCGTTCCCCAACCGTTAATATATGTTTCTTGATGTGTCATTGCGGACTTCTTGCTGATTTCAGCGCGAACTCAAAACAAAAAAAAGAGAAGTTTCCAATGCGGCTATCGAATCGACCTTGACTTTTTCGCGGTTGTGGAATCAATTGCCTCACCCTAGAGAACCTAAATTTGAAGAAGTGGACCGTTAGAGAGTTATTCTAAGAATCACTTGTCATAGGCCTCAAAGTAGCACTTGTTTAGAGCGAAATCTTGGAATTCCATATAAAATCTCTATTTTGACCAACGTGCCAAAAACAAGAAGGGGAACGACACGAAAAGGTACATAGGAAGTTAGGGTGGATAGGTTAGATGATGGTAGGATCAATTACATTGCGTTCCCCAACCGTTAATATATGTTTCTTGATGTGTCATTGCGGATCTCTTTGGCGCTGATTTCAGCGCGAACTCAAAACAAAGAGAAGTTTCCAATGCGGCTATCGAATCGACCTTGACTTTTTTTGCGGTTGTGGAATCAATTGCCTCACCCTAGAGAACCTAAATTTGAAGAAGTGGACCGTTAGACAGTTATTCTAAGAATCACTTGTCATAGGCCTCAAAGTAGCACTTGTTTAGAGCGAAATCTTGGAATTCCATATAAAATCTCTATTTTGACCTACGTCGTGCAAACAAGAAGGGGAACGACACGAAAGGTACATAGGAAGTTAGGGTGGATAGGTTAGATGATGGTAGGATCAATTACATTGCGTTCCCCAACCGTTAATATATGTTTCTTGATGTGTCATTGCGGATCGCTTGGCGCTGATTTCAGCGCGAACTCAAAACAAAGAGAAGTTTCCAATGCGGCTATCGAATCGACCTTGACTTTTTCGCGGTTGTGGAATCAATTGCCTCACCCTAGAGAACCTAAATTTGAAGAAGTGGACCGTTAGAGAGTTATTCTAAGAATCACTTGTCATAGGCCTCAAAGTAGCACTTGTTTAGAGCGAAATCTTGGAATTCCATCGAAAATCTCTATTTTGACCTACGTCTCAAAACAAGAAGGGGAACGACACGAAAGGTACATAGGAAGTTAGGGTGGATAGGTTAGATGATGGTAGGATCAATTACATTGCGTTCCCCAACCGTTAATATATGTTTCTTGATGTGTCATTGCGGATCGCTTGGCGCTGATTTCAGCGCGAACTCAAAACAAAGAGAAGTTTCCAATGCGGCTATCGAATCGACCTTGACTTTTTCGCGGTTGTGGAATCAATTGCCTCACCCTAGAGAACCTAAATTTGAAGAAGTGGACCGTTAGAGAGTTATTCTAAGAATCACTTGTCATAGGCCTCAAAGTAGCACTTGTTTAGAGCGAAATCTTGGAATTCCATATAAAATCTCTATTTTGACCAACGTGCCAAAAACAAGAAGGGGAACGACAGAAAGGTACATAGGAAGTTAGGGTGGATAGGTTAGATGATGGTAGGATCAATTACATTGCGTTCCCCAACCGTTAATATATGTTTCTTGATGTGTCATTGCGGATCTTCTTGGCGCTGATTTCAGCGAACTCAAAACAAAGAGAAGTTTCCAATGCGGCTATCGAATCGACCTTGACTTTTTCGCGGTTGTGGAATCAATTGCCTCACCCTAGAGAACCTAAATTTGAAGAAGTGGACCGTTAGAGAGTTATTCTAAGAATCACTTGTCATAGGCCTCAAAGTAGCACTTGTTTAGAGCGAAATCTTGGAATTCCATATAAAATCTCTATTTTGACCAACGTCTCAAAAACAAGAAGGGGAACGACACGAAAGGTACATAGGAAGTTAGGGTGGATAGGTTAGATGATGGTAGGATCAATTACATTGCGTTCCCCAACCGTTAATATATGTTTCTTGATGTGTCATTGCGGATCTCTTTGCGCTGATTTCAGCGCGAACTCAAAACAAAGAGAAGTTTCCAATGCGGCTATCGAATCGACCTTGACTTTTTCGCGGTTGTGGAATCAATTGCCTCACCCTAGAGAACCTAAATTTGAAGAAGTGGACCGTTAGAGAGTTATTCTAAGAATCACTTGTCATAGGCCTCAAAGTAGCACTTGTTTAGAGCGAAATCTTGGAATTCCATCGAAAATCTCTATTTTTGACCTACGTCATCAAAACAAGAAGGGGAACGACACGAAAAGGTACATAGGAAGTTAGGGTGGATAGGTTAGATGATGGTAGGATCAATTACATTGCGTTCCCCAACCGTTAATATATGTTTCTTGATGTGTCATTGCGGATCGGCTGGCGCTGATTTCAGCAGCGAACTCAAAACAAAGAGAAGTTTCCAATGCGGCTATCGAATCGACCTTGACTTTTTCGCGGTTGTGGAATCAATTGCCTCACCCTAGAGAACCTAAATTTGAAGAAGTGGACCGTTAGAGAGTTATTCTAAGAATCACTTGTCATAGGCCTCAAAGTAGCACTTGTTTAGAGCGAAATCTTGGAATTCCATATAAAATCTCTATTTTGACCTACGTCTGCCAAAACAAGAAGGGGAACGACACGAAAGGTACATAGGAAGTTAGGGTGGATAGGTTAGATGATGGTAGGATCAATTACATTGCGTTCCCCAACCGTTAATATATGTTTCTTGATGTGTCATTGCGGATTTCTGGCGCTGATTTCAGCGCGAACTCAAAACAAAGAGAAGTTTCCAATGCGGCTATCGAATCGACCTTGACTTTTTCGCGGTTGTGGAATCAATTGCCTCACCCTAGAGAACCTAAATTTGAAGAAGTGGACCGTTAGACAGTTATTCTAAGAATCACTTGTCATAGGCCTCAAAGTAGCACTTGTTTAGAGCGAAATCTTGGAATTCCATCGAAAATCTCTATTTTGACCTACGTCTCAAAACAAGAAGGGGAACGACACGAAAGGTACATAGGAAGTTAGGGTGGATAGGTTAGATGATGGTAGGATCAATTACATTGCGTTCCCCAACCGTTAATATATGTTTCTTGATGTGTCATTGCGGACTCTGCTTGGCGCTGATTTCAGCGAACTCAAAACAAAGAGAAGTTTCCAATGCGGCTATCGAATCGACCTTGACTTTTTTCGCGGTTGTGGAATCAATTGCCTCACCCTAGAGAACCTAAATTTGAAGAAGTGGACCGTTAGAGAGTTATTCTAAGAATCACTTGTCATAGGCCTCAAAGTAGCACTTGTTTAGAGCGAAATCTTGGAATTCCATATAAAATCTCTATTTTGACCTACGTCATCAAAACAAGAAGGGGAACGACACGAAAAGGTACATAGGAAGTTAGGGTGGATAGGTTAGATGATGGTAGGATCAATTACATTGCGTTCCCCAACCGTTAATATATGTTTCTTGATGTGTCATTGCGGATTTCTTGGCGCTGATTTCAGCGCGAACTCAAAACAAAGAGAAGTTTCCAATGCGGCTATCGAATCGACCTTGACTTTTTCGCGGTTGTGGAATCAATTGCCTCACCCTAGAGAACCTAAATTTGAAGAAGTGGACCGTTAGAGAGTTATTCTAAGAATCACTTGTCATAGGCCTCAAAGTAGCACTTGTTTAGAGCGAAATCTTGGAATTCCATCGAAAATCTCTATTTTGACCTACGTCATCAAACAAGAAGGGGAACGACACGAAAGGTACATAGGAAGTTAGGGTGGATAGGTTAGATGATGGTAGGATCAATTACATTGCGTTCCCCAACCGTTAATATATGTTTCTTGATGTGTCATTGCGGATCGGCGGCGGCGCTGATTTCAGCGCGAACTCAAAACAAAGAGAAGTTTCCAATGCGGCTATCGAATCGACCTTGACTTTTTTTCGGTTGTGGAATCAATTGCCTCACCCTAGAGAACCTAAATTTGAAGAAGTGGACCGTTAGAGAGTTATTCTAAGAATCACTTGTCATAGGCCTCAAAGTAGCACTTGTTTAGAGCGAAATCTTGGAATTCCATATAAAATCTCTATTTTGACCTACGTCACCAAAACAAGAAGGGGAACGACACGAAAGGTACATAGGAAGTTAGGGTGGATAGGTTAGATGATGGTAGGATCAATTACATTGCGTTCCCCCAACCGTTAATATATGTTTCTTGATGTGTCATTGCGGATTTCTTTGGCGCTGATTTCAGCGAACTCAAAACAAAGAGAAGTTTCCAATGCGGCTATCGAATCGACCTTGACTTTTTTCGCGGTTGTGGAATCAATTGCCTCACCCTAGAGAACCTAAATTTGAAGAAGTGGACCGTTAGAGAGTTATTCTAAGAATCACTTGTCATAGGCCTCAAAGTAGCACTTGTTTAGAGCGAAATCTTGGAATTCCATCGAAAATCTCTATTTTGACCTACGTCATCAAACAAGAAGAAGGGAACGACACGAAAGGTACATAGGAAGTTAGGGTGGATAGGTTAGATGATGGTAGGATCAATTACATTGCGTTCCCCAACCGTTAATATATGTTTCTTGATGTGTCATTGCGGATCGCTTTGGCGCTGATTTCAGCGAACTCAAAACAAAGAGAAGTTTCCAATGCGGCTATCGAATGGACTTTGACTTTTTCGCGGTTGTGGAATCAATTGCCTCACCCTAGAGAACCTAAATTTGAAGAGGTGGACTGTTAGAGAGTTATTCTAAGAATCACTTGTCATAGGCCTCAAAGTAGCACTTGTTTAGAGCGAAATCTTGGAATTCCATCGAAAATCTCTATTTTGACCAACGTAACGAAACAAGAAGGGGAACGACACGAAAGGTACATAGGAAGTTAGGGTGGATAGGTTAGATGATGGTAGGATCAATTACATTGCGTTCCCCAACCGTTAATATATGTTTCTTGATGTGTCATTGCGGATCGGCTTTGGCGCTGATTTCAGCGAACTCAAAACAAAGAGAAGTTTCCAATGCGGCTATCGAATCGACCTTTGACTTTTTCGCGGTTGTGGAATCAATTGCCTCACCCTAGAGAACCTAAATTTGAAGAAGTGGACCGTTAGACAGTTATTCTAAGAATCACTTTTCATAGGCCTCAAAGTAGCACTTGTTTAGAGCGAAATCTTGGAATTCCATATAAAATCTCTATTTTGACCTACGTCATCAAACAAGAAGGGGAACGACACGAAAGGTACATAGGAAGTTAGGGTGGATAGGTTAGATGATGGTAGGATCAATTACATTGCGTTCCCCAACCGTTAATATATGTTTCTTGATGTGTCATTGCGGATCTTGCGGGCGCTGATTTCAGCGCGAACTCAAAACAAAGAGAAGTTTCCAATGCGGCTATCGAATCGACCTTGACTTTTTCGCGGTTGTGGAATCAATTGCCTCACCCTAGAGAACCTAAATTTGAAGAAGTGGACCGTTAGAGAGTTATTCTAAGAATCACTTGTCATAGGCCTCAAAGTAGCACTTGTTTAGAGCGAAATCTTGGAATTCCATCGAAAATCTCTATTTTGACCTAACGTCATCAAAAACAAGAAGGGGAACGACACGAAAGGTACATAGGAAGTTAGGGTGGATAGGTTAGATGATGGTAGGATCAATTACATTGCGTTCCCCAACCGTTAATATATGTTTCTTGATGTGTCATTGCGGATCGATTTCTTGGGCGCTGATTTCAGCGCGAACTCAAAACAAAGAGAAGTTTCCAATGCGGCTATCGAATCGACCTTGACTTTTTCGCGGTTGTGGAATCAATTGCCTCACCCTAGAGAACCTAAATTTGAAGAAGTGGACCGTTAGAGAGTTATTCTAAGAATCACTTGTCATAGGCCTCAAAGTAGCACTTGTTTAGAGCGAAATCTTGGAATTCCATCGAAAATCTCTATTTTGACCTACGTCATCAAAACAAGAAGGGGAACGACACGAAAGGTACATAGGAAGTTAGGGTGGATAGGTTAGATGATGGTAGGGTCAATCAATTACATTGCGTTCCCCAACCGTTAATATATGTTTCTTGATGTGTCATTGCGGACTGCTGGCGCTGATTTCAGCGCGAACTCAAAACAAAGAGAAGTTTCCAATGCGGCTATCGAATCGACCTTGACTTTTTCGCGGTTGTGGAATCAATTGCCTCACCCTAGAGAACCTAAATTTGAAGAAGTGGACCGTTAGACAGTTATTCTAAGAATCACTTGTCATAGGCCTCAAAGTAGCACTTGTTTAGAGCGAAATCTTGGAATTCCATATAAAATCTCTATTTTGACCAACGTCTCAAAACAAGAAGGGGAACGACACGAAAGGTACATAGGAAGTTAGGGTGGATAGGTTAGATGATGGTAGGATCAATTACATTGCGTTCCCCAACCGTTAATATATGTTTCTTGATGTGTCATTGCGGATCGCTTGGCGCTGATTTCAGCGAACTCAAAACAAAGAGAAGTTTCCAATGCGGCTATCGAATCGACCTTGACTTGACTTTTTCGCGGTTGTGGAATCAATTGCCTCACCCTAGAGAACCTAAATTTGAAGAAGTGGACCGTTAGAGAGTTATTCTAAGAATCACTTGTCATAGGCCTCAAAGTAGCACTTGTTTAGAGCGAAATCTTGGAATTCCATCAAAAATCTCTATTTTGACCTACGTCATCAAACAAGAAGGGGAACGACACGAAAGGTACATAGGAAGTTAGGGTGGATAGGTTAGATGATGGTAGGATCAATTACATTGCGTTCCCCAACCGTTAATATATGTTTCTTGATGTGTCATTGCGGATCGCTTGGCGCTGATTTCAGCGCGAACTCAAAACAAAGAGAAGTTTCCAATGCGGCTATCGAATCGACCTTGACTTTTTCGCGGTTGTGGAATCAATTGCCTCACCCTAGAGAACCTAAATTTGAAGAAGTGGACCGTTAGAGAGTTATTCTAAGAATCACTTGTCATAGGCCTCAAAGTAGCACTTGTTTAGAGCGAAATCTTGGAATTCCATCGAAAATCTCTATTTTGACCTACGTGCATCAAACAAGAAGGGGAACGACACGAAAAGGTACATAGGAAGTTAGGGTGGATAGGTTAGATGATGGTAGGATCAATTACATTGCGTTCCCCAACCGTTAATATATGTTTCTTGATGTGTCATTGCGGATCTGCTTGGCGCTGATTTCAGCGAACTCAAAACAAAGAGAAGTTTCCAATGCGGCTATCGAATCGACCTTGACTTTTTCGCGGTTGTGGAATCAATTGCCTCACCCTAGAGAACCTAAATTTGAAGAAGTGGACCGTTAGAGAGTTATTCTAAGAATCACTTGTCATAGGCCTCAAAGTAGCACTTGTTTAGAGCGAAATCTTGGAATTCCATCGAAAATCTCTATTTTGACCTACGTCATCAAAAACAAGAAGGGGAACGACACGAAAGGTACATAGGAAGTTAGGGTGGATAGGTTAGATGATGGTAGGATCAATTACATTGCGTTCCCCCCCAACCGTTAATATATGTTTCTTGATGTGTCATTGCGGATCTCGCCGGGCGCTGATTTCAGCGAACTCAAAACAAAGAGAAGTTTCCAATGCGGCTATCGAATCGACCTTGACTTTTTCGGTTGTGGAATCAATTGCCTCACCCTAGAGAACCTATATTTGTAGAAGTGGACCGTTAGAGTGTTATTCTAAGAATCACTTGTCATAGGCCTCAAAGTAGCACTTGTTTAGAGCGAAATCTTGGAATTCCATATAAAATCTCTATTTTGACCTACGTCATCAAAACAAGAAGGGGAACGACACGAAAGGTACATAGGAAGTTAGGGTGGATAGGTTAGATGATGGTAGGATCAATTACATTGCGTTCCCCAACCGTTAATATATGTTTCTAGATGTGTCATTGCCGACTGTTGGCGCTAATTTCAGCGCGAACTCAAAACAAAGAGAAGTTTCCAATGCGGCTATCGAATCGACCTTGACTTTTTCGCGGTTGTGGAATCAATTGCCTCACCCTAGAGAACCTAAATTTGAAGAAGTGGACCGTTAGAGAGTTATTCTAAGAATCACTTGTCATAGGCCTCAAAGTAGCACTTGTTTAGAGCGAAATCTTGGAATTCCATCGAAAATCTCTATTTTGACCTACGTACCGAAACAAGAAGGGGAACGACACGAAAGGTACATAGGAAGTTAGGGTGGATAGGTTAGATGGTGGTAGGATAAATTACATTGCGTTCCCCAACCGTTAATATATGTTTCTTGACGTGTCATTGCGGACTGCTGGCGCTGATTTCAGCGCGAACTCAAAACAAAGAGAAGTTTCCAATGCGGCTATCGAATCGACCTTGACTTTTTCGCGGTTGTGGAATCAATTGCCTCACCCTAGAGAACCTAAATTTGAAGAAGTGGACCGTTAGAGAGTTATTCTAAGAATCACTTGTCATAGGCCTCAAAGTAGCACTTGTTTAGAGCGAAATCTTGGAATTCCATCGAAAATCTCTATTTTGACCTACGTACCAAAACAAGAAGGGGAACGACACGAAAGGTACATAGGAAGTTAGGGTGGATAGGTTAGATGATGGTAGGATCAATTACATTGCGTTCCCCAACCGTTAATATATGTTTCTAGATGTGTCATTGCGGACTGCTGGCGCTGTTTTCAGCGCGAACTCAAAACAAAGAGAAGTTTCCAATGCGGCTATCGAATCGACCTTGACTTTTTCGCGGTTGTGGAATCAATTGCCTCACCCTAGAGAACCTAAATTTGAAGAAGTGGACCGTTAGACAGTTATTCCAAGAATCACTTGTCATAGGCCTCAAAGTAGCACTTGTTTAGAGCGAAATCTTGGAATTCCATCGAAAATCTCTATTTTGACCTACGTATCGAAACAAGTAGGGGAACGACACGAAAGGTACATAGGAAGTTAGGGTGGATAGGTTAGATGGTGGTAGGATAAATTACATTGCGTTCCCCAACCGTTAATATATGTTTCTAGATGTGTCATTGCCGACTGTTGGCGCTGATTTCAGCGCGAACTCAAAACAAAGAGAAGTTTCCAATGCGGCTATCGAATCGACCTTGACTTTTTCGCGGTTGTGGAATCAATTGCCTCACCCTAGAGAACCTAAATTTGAAGAAGTGGACCGTTAGAGAGTTATTCTAAGAATCACTTGTCATAGGCCTCAAAGTAGCACTTGTTTAGAGCGAAATCTTGGAATTCCATCGAAAATCTCTATTTTGACCTACGTACGAAACAAGAAGGGGAACGACACGAAAGGTACATAGGAAGTTAGGGTGGATAGGTTAGATGATGGTAGGATCAATTACATTGCGTTCCCCAACCGTTAATATATGTTTCTTGATGTGTCATTGCGGATCGGCGGGCGCTGATTTCAGCGAACTCAAAACAAAGAGAAGTTTCCAATGCGGCTATCGAATCGACCTTGACTTTTTCGCGGTTGTGGAATCAATTGCCTCACCCCTAGAGAACCTAAATTTGAAGAAGTGGACCGTTAGAGAGTTATTCTAAGAATCACTTGTCATAGGCCTCAAAGTAGCACTTGTTTAGAGCGAAATCTTGGAATTCCATATAAAATCTCTATTTTGACCTACGTCCAAAACAAGAAGGGGAACGCGACACGAAAGGTACATAGGAAGTTAGGGTGGATAGGTTAGATGATGGTAGGATCAATTACATTGCGTTCCCCAACCGTTAATATATGTTTCTTGATGTGTCATTGCGGATCGCTTGGCGCTGATTTCAGCGCGAACTCAAAACAAAGAGAAGTTTCCAATGCGGCTATCGAATCGACCTTGACTTTTTCGTTGTGGAATCAATTGCCTCACCCTAGAGAACCTAAATTTGAAGAAGTGGACCGTTAGAGAGTTATTCTAAGAATCACTTGTCATAGGCCTCAAAGTAGCACTTGTTTAGAGCGAAATCTTGGAATTCCATCGAAAATCTCTATTTTGACCTACGTCATCAAAACAAGAAGGGGAACGACACGAAAGGTACATAGGAAGTTAGGGTGGATAGGTTAGATGATGGTAGGATCAATTACATTGCGTTCCCCCCACCGTTAATATATGTTTCTTGATGTGTCATTGCGGATTTCTTGGCGCTGATTTCAGCGCGAACTCAAAACAAAGAGAAGTTTCCAATGCGGCTATCGAATCGACCTTGACTTTTTCGGTTGTGGAATCAATTGCCTCACCCTAGAGAACCTAAATTTGAAGAAGTGGACCGTTAGAGAGTTATTCTAAGAATCACTTGTCATAGGCCTCAAAGTAGCACTTGTTTAGAGCGAAATCTTGGAATTCCATCGAAAATCTCTATTTTGACCTACGTACCGAAACAAGAAGGGGAACGACACGAAAGGTACATAGGAAGTTAGGGTGGATAGGTTAGATGATGGTAGGATCAATTACATTGCGTTCCCCAACCGTTAATATATGTTTCTTGATGTGTCATTGCGGATCGGCTTGGCGCTGATTTCAGCGAAACTCAAAACAAAGAGAAGTTTCCAATGCGGCTATCGAATCGACCTTGACTTTTTCGCGGTTGTGGAATCAATTGCCTCACCCTAGAGAACCTAAATTTGAAGAAGTGGACCGTTAGAGAGTTATTCTAAGAATCACTTGTCATAGGCCTCAAAGTAGCACTTGTTTAGAGCGAAATCTTGGAATTCCATCGAAAATCTCTATTTTGACCTACGTCTCAAAAACAGAAGGGGAACGACACGAAAGGTACATAGGAAGTTAGGGTGGATAGGTTAGATGATGGTAGGATCAATTACATTGCGTTCCCCAACCGTTAATATATGTTTCTTGATGTGTCATTGCGGATCGGCCGGGCGCTGATTTCAGCGAACTCAAAACAAAGAGAAGTTTCCAATGCGGCTATCGAATCGACCTTGACTTTTTCGCGGTTGTGGAATCAATTGCCTCACCCTAGAGAACCTAAATTTGAAGAAGTGGACAGTTAGAGAGTTATTCTAAGAATCACTTGTCATAGGCCTCAAAGTAGCACTTGTTTAGAGCGAAATCTTGGAATTCCATCGAAAATCTCTATTTTGACCTACGTCTGCAAAACAAGAAGGGGAACGACACGAAAAGGTACATAGGAAGTTAGGGTGGATAGGTTAGATGATGGTAGGATCAATTACATTGCGTTCCCCAACCGTTAATATATGTTTCTTGATGTGTCATTGCGGACTGCGGGCGCTGATTTCAGCGCGAACTCAAAACAAAGAGAAGTTTCCAATGCGGCTATCGAATCGACCTTGACTTTTTCGCGGTTGTGGAATCAATTGCCTCACCCTAGAGAACCAAAATTTGAAGAAGTGGACCGTTAGAGAGTTATTCTAAGAATCACTTGTCATAGGCCTCAAAGTAGCACTTGTTTAGAGCGAAATCTTGGAATTCCATCGAAAATCTCTATTTTGACCTACGTGTGCCAAAACAAGAAGGGGAACGACACGAAAGGTACATAGGAAGTTAGGGTGGATAGGTTAGATGATGGTAGGATCAATTACATTGCGTTCCCCAACCGTTAATATATGTTTCTTGATGTGTCATTGCGGATCTGCTTGGCGCTGATTTCAGCGCGAACTCAAAACAAAGAGAAGTTTCCAATGCGGCTATCGAATCGACCTTGACTTTTTTTTCGCGGTTGTGGAATCAATTGCCTCACCCTAGAGAACCTAAATTTGAAGAAGTGGACCGTTAGAGAGTTATTCTAAGAATCACTTGTCATAGGCCTCAAAGTAGCACTTGTTTAGAGCGAAATCTTGGAATTCCATCGAAAAATCTCTATTTTGACCTACGTCTCAAAAACAAGAAGGGGAACGACACGAAAGGTACATAGGAAGTTAGGGTGGATAGGTTAGATGATGGTAGGATCAATTACATTGCGTTCCCCAACCGTTAATATATGTTTCTTGATGTGTCATTGCGGATCGGCTTGGCGCTGATTTCAGCGCGAACTCAAAACAAAGAGAAGTTTCCAATGCGGCTATCGAATCGACCTTGACTTTTTCGCGGTTGTGGAATCAATTGCCTCACCCTAGAGAACCTAAATTTGAAGAAGTGGACCGTTAGAGAGTTATTCTAAGAATCACTTGTCATAGGCCTCAAAGTAGCACTTGTTTAGAGCGAAATCTTGGAATTCCATATAAAATCTCTATTTTGACCAACGTCATCAAAACAAGAAGGGGAACGACACGAAAAGGTACATAGGAAGTTAGGGTGGATAGGTTAGATGATGGTAGGATCAATTACATTGCGTTCCCCAACCGTTAATATATGTTTCTTGATGTGTCATTGCGGATCGGCCGGCGCTGATTTCAGCGCGAACTCAAAACAAAGAGAAGTTTCCAATGCGGCTATCGAATCGACCTTGACTTTTTTTCGGTTTGTGGAATCAATTGCCTCACCCTAGAGAACCTAAATTTGAAGAAGTGGACCGTTAGAGAGTTATTCTAAGAATCACTTGTCATAGGCCTCAAAGTAGCACTTGTTTAGAGCGAAATCTTGGAATTCCATCGAAAATCTCTATTTTGACCTACGTCTCAAAAAACAAGAAGGGGAACGACACGAAAGGTACATAGGAAGTTAGGGTGGATAGGTTAGATGATGGTAGGATCAATTACATTGCGTTCCCCAACCGTTAATATATGTTTCTTGATGTGTCATTGCGGATCGGCTTGGGCGCTGATTTCAGCGAACTCAAAACAAAGAGAAGTTTCCAATGCGGCTATCGAATCGACCTTGACTTTTTCGCGGTTGTGGAATCAATTGCCTCACCCTAGAGAACCTAAATTTGAAGAAGTGGACCGTTAGAGAGTTATTCTAAGAATCACTTGTCATAGGCCTCAAAGTAGCACTTGTTTAGAGCGAAAATCTTGGAATTCCATATAAAATCTCTATTTTGACCTACGTCATCAAAACAAGAAGGGGAACGACACGAAAGGTACATAGGAAGTTAGGGTGGATAGGTTAGATGATGGTAGGATCAATTACATTGCGTTCCCCAACCGTTAATATATGTTTCTAGATGTGTCATTGCGGACTGCCGGCGCTGATTTCAGCGCGAACTCAAAACAAAGAGAAGTTTCCAATGCGGCTATCGAATCGACCTTGACTTTTTCGCGGTTGTGGAATCAATTGCCTCACCCTAGAGAACCTAAATTTGAAGAAGTGGACCGTTAGAGAGTTATTCTAAGAATCACTTGTCATAGGCCTCAAAGTAGCACTTGTTTAGAGCGAAATCTTGGAATTCCATCGAAAATCTCTATTTTGACCTACGTACCAAAAACAAGAAGGGGAACGACACGAAAGGTACATAGGAAGTTAGGGTGGATAGGTTAGATGATGGTAGGATCAATTACATTGCGTTCCCCAACCGTTAATATATGTTTCTTGATGTGTCATTGCGGACTGCTGGCGCTGATTTCAGCGCGAACTCAAAACAAAGAGAAGTTTCCAATGCGGCTATCGAATCGACCTTGACTTTTTCGCGGTTGTGGAATCAATTGCCTCACCCTAGAGAACCTAAATTTGAAGAAGTGGACCGTTAGAGAGTTATTCTAAGAATCACTTGTCATAGGCCTCAAAGTAGCACTTGTTTAGAGCGAAATCTTGGAATTCCATCGAAAATCTCTATTTTGACCTACGTACCGAAACAAGAAGGGGAACGACACGAAAGGTACATAGGAAGTTAGGGTGGATAGGTTAGATGATGGTAGGATCAATTACATTGCGTTCCCCAACCGTTAATATATGTTTCTTGATGTGTCATTGCGGATCTGCGGGCGCTGATTTCAGCGAACTCAAAAAACAAAGAGAAGTTTCCAATGCGGCTATCGAATCGACCTTGACTTTTTCGCGGTTGTGGAATCAATTGCCTCACCCTAGAGAACCTAAATTTGAAGAAGTGGACCGTTAGAGAGTTATTCTAAGAATCACTTGTCATAGGCCTCAAAGTAGCACTTGTTTAGAGCGAAATCTTGGAATTCCATCGAAAATCTCTATTTTGACCTACGTCATCAAAACAAGAAGGGGAACGACACGAAAGGTACATAGGAAGTTAGGGTGGATAGGTTAGATGATGGTAGGATCAATTACATTGCGTTCCCCAACCGTTAATATATGTTTCTTGATGTGTCATTGCGGATCGGCTTGGCGCTGATTTCAGCGAACTCAAAACAAAGAGAAGTTTCCAATGCGGCTATCGAATCGACCTTGACTTTTTCGCGGTTGTGGAATCAATTGCCTCACCCTAGATAACCTAAATTTGAAGAAGTGGACCGTTAGAGAGTTATTCTAAGAATCACTTGTCATAGGCCTCAAAGTAGCACTTGTTTAGAGCGAAATCTTGGAATTCCATATAAAATCTCTATTTTGACCTACGTCTCAAAAACAAGAAGGGGAACGACACGAAAGGTACATAGGAAGTTAGGGTGGATAGGTTAGATGATGGTAGGATCAATTACATTGCGTTCCCCAACCGTTAATATATGTTTCTTGATGTGTCATTGCGGATCGGCTTGGCGCTGATTTCAGCGAACTCAAAAAAAAGAGAAGTTTCCAATGCGGCTATCGAATCGACCTTGACTTTTTCGCGGTTATGGAATCAATTGCCTCACCCTAGAGAACCTAAATTTGAAGAAGTGGACTGTTAGAGAGTTATTCTAAGAATCACTTGTCATAGGCCTCAAAGTAGCACTTGTTTAGAGCGAAATCTTGGAATTCCATATAAAATCTCTGTGTTGAGCAACGTACCGAAACAAGAAGGGGAACGACACGAAAGGTACATAGGAAGTTAGGGTGGATAGGTTAGATGATGGTAGGATCAATTACATTGCGTTCCCCAACCGTTAATATATGTTTCTTGATGTGTCATTGCGGACTGCTTTGGCGCTGATTTCAGCGCGAACTCAAAACAAAGAGAAGTTTCCAATGCGGCTATCGAATCGACCTTGACTTTTTCGCGGTTGTGGAATCAATTGCCTCACCCTAGAGAACCTAAATTTGAAGAAGTGGACCGTTAGAGAGTTATTCTAAGAATCACTTGTCATAGGCCTCAAAGTAGCACTTGTTTAGAGCGAAATCTTGGAATTCCATCGAAAATCTCTATTTTGACCTACGTCTCAAAAACAAGAAGGGGAACGACACGAAAGGTACATAGGAAGTTAGGGTGGATAGGTTAGATGATGGTAGGATCAATTACATTGCGTTCCCCAACCGTTAATATATGTTTCTTGATGTGTCATTGCGGATCTCTTGGCGCTGATTTCAGCGAACTCAAAACAAAGAGAAGTTTCCAATGCGGCTATCGAATCGACCTTGACTTTTTCGCGGTTGTGGAATCAATTGCCTCACCCTAGAGAACCTAAATTTGAAGAAGTGGACCGTTAGAGAGTTATTCTAAGAATCACTTGTCATAGGCCTCAAAGTAGCACTTGTTTAGTTTAGAGCGAAATCTTGGAATTCCATCGAAAATCTCTATTTTGACCTAACGTATCAAAACAAGAAGGGGAACGACACGAAAAGGTACATAGGAAGTTAGGGTGGATAGGTTAGATGATGGTAGGATCAATTACATTGCGTTCCCCCAACCGTTAATATATGTTTCTTGATGTGTCATTGCGGATCTCTTGGGCGCTGATTTCAGCGAACTCAAAACAAAGAGAAGTTTCCAATGCGGCTATCGAATCGACCTTGACTTTTTTTTTTGGTTGTGGAATCAATTGCCTCACCCTAGAGAACCTAAATTTGAAGAAGTGGACCGTTAGAGAGTTATTCTAAGAATCACTTGTCATAGGCCTCAAAGTAGCACTTGTTTAGAGCGAAATCTTGGAATTCCATATAAAATCTCTATTTTGACCAACGTGCATCAAAACAAGAAGGGGAACGACACGAAAGGTACATAGGAAGTTAGGGTGGATAGGTTAGATGATGGTAGGATCAATTACATTGCGTTCCCCAACCGTTAATATATGTTTCTTGATGTGTCATTGCGGATCGGCGGGGCGCTGATTTCAGCGAACTCAAAACAAAGAGAAGTTTCCAATGCGGCTATCGAACCGACCTTGACTTTTTCGCGGTTGTGGAATCAATTGCCTCACCCTAGAGAACCTAAATTTGAAGAAGTGGACCGTTAGAGAGTTATTCTAAGAATCACTTGTCATAGGCCTCAAAGTAGCACTTGTTTAGAGCGAAATCTTGGAATTCCATCGAAAATCTCTATTTTGACCTACGTACCGAAACAAGAAGGGGAACGACACGAAAGGTACATAGGAAGTTAGGGTGGATAGGTTAGATGATGGTAGGATCAATTACATTGCGTTCCCCAACCGTTAATATATGTTTCTTGATGTGTCATTGCGGATCGGCCGGGCGCTGATTTCAGCGCGAACTCAAAACAAAGAGAAGTTTCCAATGCGGCTATCGAATCGACCTTGACTTTTTCGCGGTTGTGGAATCAATTGCCTCACCCTAGAGAACCTAAATTTGAAGAAGTGGACCGTTAGAGAGTTATTCTAAGAATCACTTGTCATAGGCCTCAAAGTAGCACTTGTTTAGAGCGAAATCTTGGAATTCCATCGAAAATCTCTATTTTGACCTACGTGCATCAAAACAAGAAGGGGAACGACACGAAAGGTACATAGGAAGTTAGGGTGGATAGGTTAGATGATGGTAGGATCAATTACATTGCGTTCCCCAACCGTTAATATATGTTTCTTGATGTGTCATTGCGGATCGGCTTGGCGCGCTGATTTCAGCGAACTCAAAACAAAGAGAAGTTTCCAATGCGGCTATCGAATCGACCTTGACTTTTTTTCGGTTGTGGAATCAATTGCCTCACCCTAGAGAACCTAAATTTGAAGAAGTGGACCGTTAGAGAGTTATTCTAAGAATCACTTGTCATAGGCCTCAAAGTAGCACTTGTTTAGAGCGAAATCTTGGAATTCCATATAAAAATCTCTATTTTGACCTACGTATCAAACAAGAAGGGGAACGACACGAAAAGGTACATAGGAAGTTAGGGTGGATAGGTTAGATGATGGTAGGATCAATTACATTGCGTTCCCCAACCGTTAATATATGTTTCTTGATGTGTCATTGCGGATCGGCCGGGGCGCTGATTTCAGCGCGAACTCAAAACAAAGAGAGAGAAGTTTCCAATGCGGCTATCGAATCGACCTTGACTTTTTCGCGGTTGTGGAATCAATTGCCTCACCCTAGAGAACCTAAATTTGAAGAAGTGGACCGTTAGAGAGTTATTCTAAGAATCACTTGTCATAGGCCTCAAAGTAGCACTTGTTTAGAGCGAAATCTTGGAATTCCATCGAAAATCTCTATTTTGACCTACGTACCGAAACAAGAAGGGGAACGACACGAAAAGGTACATAGGAAGTTAGGGTGGATAGGTTAGATGATGGTAGGATCAATTACATTGCGTTCCCCGACCGTTAATATATGTTTCTTGATGTGTCATTGCGGATCTGCTGGCGCTGATTTCAGCGAAACTCAAAACAAAGAGAAGTTTCCAATGCGGCTATCGAATCGACCTTGACTTTTTCGCGGTTGTGGAATCAATTGCCTCACCCTAGAGAACCTAAATTTGAAGAAGTGGACCGTTAGACAGTTATTCTAAGAATCACTTGTCATAGGCCTCAAAGTAGCACTTGTTTAGAGCGAAATCTTGGAATTCCATATAAAATCTCTATTTTGACCTACGTGTCTTATCAAAACAAGAAGGGGAACGACACGAAAGGTACATAGGAAGTTAGGGTGGATAGGTTAGATGATGGTAGGATCAATTACATTGCGTTCCCCAACCGTTAATATATGTTTCTTGATGTGTCATTGCGGACTGCTGGCGCTGATTTCAGCGCGAACTCAAAACAAAGAGAAGTTTCCAATGCGGCTATCGAATCGACCTTGACTTTTTCGCGGTTGTGGAATCAATTGCCTCACCCTAGAGAACCTAAATTTGAAGAAGTGGACCGTTAGAGAGTTATTCTAAGAATCACTTGTCATAGGCCTCAAAGTAGCACTTGTTTAGAGCGAAATCTTGGAATTCCATAAAAAATCTCTATTTTGACCTACGTACCAAAACAAGAAGGGGAACGACACGAAAGGTACATAGGAAGTTAGGGTGGATAGGTTAGATGATGGTAGGATCAATTACATTGCGTTCCCCAACCGTTAATATATGTTTCTTGATGTGTCATTGCGGATCGCGCGGCGCTGATTTCAGCGAACTCAAAACAAAGAGAAGTTTCCAATGCGGCTATCGAATCGACCTTGACTTTTTCGCGGTTGTGGAATCAATTGCCTCACCCTAGAGAACCTAAATTTGAAGAAGTGGACCGTTAGAGAGTTATTCTAAGAATCACTTGTCATAGGCCTCAAAGTAGCACTTGTTTAGAGCGAAATCTTGGAATTCCATATAAAATCTCTATTTTGACCAACGTACCAAAACAAGAAGGGGAACGACACGAAAGGTACATAGGAAGTTAGGGTGGATAGGTTAGATGATGGTAGGGTCAATTACATTGCGTTCCCCAACCGTTAATATATGTTTCTTGATGTGTCATTGCGGATCACCGGGCGCTGATTTCAGCGCGAACTCAAAACAAAGAGAAGTTTCCAATGCGGCTATCGAATCGACCTTGACTTTTTCGCGGTTGTGGAATCAATTGCCTCACCCTAGAGAACCTAAATTTGAAGAAGTGGACCGTTAGAGAGTTATTCTAAGAATCACTTGTCATAGGCCTCAAAGTAGCACTTGTTTAGAGCGAAATCTTGGAATTCCATCGAAAATCTCTATTTTGACCTACGTGCATCAAAACAAGAAGGGGAACGACACGAAAAGGTACATAGGAAGTTAGGGTGGATAGGTTAGATGATGGTAGGATCAATTACATTGCGTTCCCCAACCGTTAATATATGTTTCTTGATGTGTCATTGCGGACTGCTGGCGCTGATTTCAGCGCGAACTCAAAACAAAGAGAAGTTTCCAATGCGGCTATCGAATCGACCTTGACTTTTTTTGGTTGTGGAATCAATTGCCTCACCCTAGAGAACCTAAATTTGAAGAAGTGGACCGTTAGAGAGTTATTCTAAGAATCACTTGTCATAGGCCTCAAAGTAGCACTTGTTTAGAGCGAAATCTTGGAATTCCATCGAAAATCTCTATTTTGACCTACGTACCGAAACAAGAAGGGGAACGACACGAAAGGTACATAGGAAGTTAGGGTGGATAGGTTAGATGATGGTAGGATCAATTACATTGCGTTCCCCAACCGTTAATATATGTTTCTTGATGTGTCATTGCGGATCGGCTTGGCGCTGATTTCAGCGAACTCAAAACAAAGGGGAGTTTCCAATGCGGCTATCGAATCGACCTTGACTTTTTCGCGGTTGTGCAATAAATTGCCTCACCCTAGAGAACCGAAATTTGAAGAAGTGGACTGTTAGAGAGTTATTCTAAGAATCACTTGTCATAGGCCTCAAAGTAGCACTTGTTTAGAGCGAAATCTTGGAATTCCATCGAAAATCTCTATTTTGACCTACGCACCGAAACAAGAAGGGGAACGACACGAAAGGTACATAGGAAGTTAGGGTGGATAGGTTATATGATGGTAGGATCAATTACATTGCGTTCCCCAACCGTTAATATATGTTTCTTGATGTGTCATTGCGGATCGGCCGGGCGCTGATTTCAGCGAACTCAAAACAAAGAGAAGTTTCCAATGCGGCTATCGAATCGACCTTGACTTTTTTTCGCGGTTGTGGAATCAATTGCCTCACCCTAGAGAACCTAAATTTGAAGAAGTGGACCGTTAGAGAGTTATTCTAAGAATCACTTGTCATAGGCCTCAAAGTAGCACTTGTTTAGAGCGAAATCTTGGAATTCCATCGAAAATCTCTATTTTGACCTACGTATCGAAACAAGAAGGGGAACGACACGAAAGGTACATAGGAAGTTAGGGTGGATAGGTTAGATGATGGTAGGATCAATTACATTGCGTTCCCCAACCGTTAATATATGTTTCTTGATGTGTCATTGCGGATCGGCCGGGCGCTGATTTCAGCGCGAACTCAAAACAAAGAGAAGTTTCCAATGCGGCTATCGAATCGACCTTGACTTTTTCGCGGTTGTGGAATCAATTGCCTCACCCTAGAGAACCTAAATTTGAAGAAGTGGACCGTTAGAGAGTTATTCTAAGAATCACTTGTCATAGGCCTCAAAGTAGCACTTGTTTAGAGCGAAATCTTGGAATTCCATCGAAAATCTCTATTTTGACCTACGTACCGAAACAAGAAGGGGAACGACACGAAAAGGTACATAGGAAGTTAGGGTGGATAGGTTAGATGATGGTAGGATCAATTACATTGCGTTCCCCAACCGTTAATATATGTTTCTTGATGTGTCATTGCGGATCGGCTGGGCGCTGATTTCAGCGAAACTCAAAACAAAGAGAAGTTTCCAATGCGGCTATCGAATCGACCTTGACTTTTTCGCGGTTGTGGAATCAATTGCCTCACCCTAGAGAACCTAAATTTGAAGAAGTGGACCGTTAGAGAGTTATTCTAAGAATCACTTGTCATAGGCCTCAAAGTAGCACTTGTTTAGAGCGAAATCTTGGAATTCCATCGAAAATCTCTATTTTGACCTACGTACCGAAACAAGAAGGGGAACGACACGAAAGGTACATAGGAAGTTAGGGTGGATAGGTTAGATGATGGTAGGATCAATTACATTGCGTTCCCCAACCGTTAATATATGTTTCTTGATGTGTCATTGCGGACAGCTGGCGCTGATTTCAGCGCGAACTCAAAACAAAGAGAAGTTTCCAATGCGGCTATCGAATCGACCTTGACTTTTTCGCGGTTGTGGAATCAATTGCCTCACCCTAGAGAACCTAAATTTGAAGAAGTGGACCGTTAGAGAGTTATTCTAAGAATCACTTGTCATAGGCCTCAAAGTAGCACTTGTTTAGAGCGAAATCTTGGAATTCCATCGAAAATCTCTATTTTGACCTACGTCATCAAAACAAGAAGGGGAACGACACGAAAGGTACATAGGAAGTTAGGGTGGATAGGTTAGATGATGGTAGGATCAATTACATTGCGTTCCCCAACCTTTAATATATGTTTCTAGATGTGTCATTGCCGACTGTTGGCGCTCATTTCAGCGCGAACTCAAAACAAAGAGAAGTTTCCAATGCGGCTATCGAATCGACCTTGACTTTTTCGCGGTTGTGGAATCAATTGCCTCACCCTAGAGAACCTAAATTTGAAGAAGTGGACCGTTAGAGAGTTATTCTAAGAATCACTTGTCATAGGCCTCAAAGTAGCACTTGTTTAGAGCGAAATCTTGGAATTCCATCGAAAATCTCTATTTTGACCTACGTATCAAAAACAAGAAGGGGAACGACACGAAAAGGTACATAGGAAGTTAGGGTGGATAGGTTAGATGATGGTAGGATCAATTACATTGCGTTCCCCAAACCCGTTAATATATGTTTCTTGATGTGTCATTGCGGATCGGCTTTGCGCTGATTTCAGCGCGAACTCAAAACAAAGAGAAGTTTCCAATGCGGCTATCGAATCGACCTTGACTTTTTCGCGGTTGTGGAATCAATTGCCTCACCCTAGAGAACCTAAATTTGAAGAAGTGGACCGTTAGAGAGTTATTCTAAGAATCACTTGTCATAGGCCTCAAAGTAGCACTTGTTTAGAGCGAAATCTTGGAATTCCATCAAAAATCTCTATTTTGACCTACGTACCGAAACAAGAAGGGGAACGACACGAAAGGTACATAGGAAGTTAGGGTGGATAGGTTAGATGATGGTAGGATCAATTACATTGCGTTCCCCAACCGTTAATATATGTTTCTTGATGTGTCATTGCGGACTGCTGGCGCTGATTTCAGCGCGAACTCAAAACAAAGAGAAGTTTCCAATGCGGCTATCGAATCGACCTTGACTTTTTCGCGGTTGTGGAATCAATTGCCTCACCCTAGAGAACCTAAATTTGAAGAAGTGGACCGTTAGAGAGTTATTCTAAGAATCACTTGTCATAGGCCTCAAAGTAGCACTTGTTTAGAGCGAAATCTTGGAATTCCATCGAAAATCTCTATTTTGACCTACGTACCGAAACAAGAAGGGGAACGACACGAAAAGGTACATAGGAAGTTAGGGTGGATAGGTTAGATGATGGTAGGATCAATTACATTTCGTTCCCCAACCGTTAATATATGTTTCTTGATGTGTCATTGCGGATCGGCCGGGCGCTGATTTCAGCGCGAACTCAAAACAAAGAGAAGTTTCCAATGCGGCTATCGAATCGACCTTGACTTTTTCGCGGTTGTGGAATCAATTGCCTCACCCTAGAGAACCTAAATTTGAAGAAGTGGACCGTTAGAGAGTTATTCTAAGAATCACTTGTCATAGGCCTCAAAGTAGCACTTGTTTAGAGCGAAATCTTGGAATTCCATCGAAAATCTCTATTTTGACCTACGTACCGAAACAAGAAGGGGAACGACACGAAAGGTACATAGGAAGTTAGGGTGGATAGGTTAGATGATGGTAGGATCAATTACATTGCGTTCCCCAACCGTTAATATATGTTTCTTGATGTGTCATTGCGGACAGCTGGCGCTGATTTCAGCGCGAACTCAAAACAAAGAGAAGTTTCCAATGCGGCTATCGAATCGACCTTGACTTTTTCGCGGTTGTGGAATCAATTGCCTCACCCTAGAGAACCTAAATTTGAAGAAGTGGACCGTTAGAGAGTTATTCTAAGAATCACTTGTCATAGGCCTCAAAGTAGCACTTGTTTAGAGCGAAATCTTGGAATTCCATCGAAAATCTCTATTTTGACCTAACGTATCAAAACAAGAAGGGGAACGACACGAAAAGGGTACATAGGAAGTTAGGGTGGATAGGTTAGATGATGGTAGGATCAATTACATTGCGTTCCCCAACCGTTAATATATGTTTCTTGATGTGTCATTGCGATCGCTTGGCGCGCTGATTTCAGCGCGAACTCAAAACAAAGAGAAGTTTCCAATGCGGCTATCGAATCGACCTTGACTTTTTCGCGGTTGTGGAATCAATTGCCTCACCCTAGAGAACCTAAATTTGAAGAAGTGGACCGTTAGAGAGTTATTCTAAGAATCACTTGTCATAGGCCTCAAAGTAGCACTTGTTTAGAGCGAAATCTTGGAATTCCATCGAAAATCTCTATTTTGACCTACGTACCGAAACAAGAAGGGGAACGACACGAAAAGGTACATAGGAAGTTAGGGTGGATAGGTTAGATGATGGTAGGATCAATTACATTGCGTTCCCCAACCGTTAATATATGTTTCTTGATGTGTCATTGCGATCTGGCCGGGCGCTGATTTCAGCGCGAACTCAAAACAAAGAGAAGTTTCCAATGCGGCTATCGAATCGACCTTGACTTTTTTCGCGGTTGTGGAATCAATTGCCTCACCCTAGAGAACCTAAATTTGAAGAAGTGGACTGTTAGACAGTTATTCTAAGAATCACTTGTCATAGGCCTCAAAGTAGCACTTGTTTAGAGCGAAATCTTGGAATTCCATCGAAAATCTCTATTTTGACCTACGTATCAAAACAAGAAGGGGAACGACACGAAAAGGTACATAGGAAGTTAGGGTGGATAGGTTAGATGATGGTAGGATCAATTACATTGCGTTCCCCAACCGTTAATATATGTTTCTTGATGTGTCATTGCGGATCGCCGGGCGCTGATTTCAGCGAACTCAAAACAAAGAGAAGTTTCCAATGCGGCTATCGAATCGACCTTGACTTTTTCGCGGTTGTGGAATCAATTGCCTCACCCTAGAGAACCTAAATTTGAAGAAGTGGACCGTTAGAGAGTTATTCTAAGAATCACTTGTCATAGGCCTCAAAGTAGCACTTGTTTAGAGCGAAATCTTGGAATTCCATCGAAAATCTCTATTTTGACCTACGCATCAAAACAAGAAGGGGAACGACACGAAAAGGTACATAGGAAGTTAGGGTGGATAGGTTAGATGATGGTAGGATCAATTACATTGCGTTCCCCAACCGTTAATATATGTTTCTTGATGTGTCATTGCGATCGGCCGGGCGCTGATTTCAGCGAACTCAAAACAAAGAGAAGTTTCCAATGCGGCTATCGAATCGACCTTGACTTTTTCGCGGTTGTGGAATCAATTGCCTCACCCTAGAGAACCTAAATTTGAAGAAGTGGACCGTTAGAGAGTTATTCTAAGAATCACTTGTCATAGGCCTCAAAGTAGCACTTGTTTAGAGCGAAATCTTGGAATTCCATCGAAAAATCTCTATTTTGACCTACGTATCAAAACAAGAAGGGGAACGACACGAAAGGTACATAGGAAGTTAGGGTGGATAGGTTAGATGATGGTAGGATCAATTACATTGCGTTCCCCAACCGTTAATATATGTTTCTTGATGTGTCATTGCGGATCGCCGGGCGCTGATTTCAGCAGCGAACTCAAAACAAAGAGAAGTTTCCAATGCGGCTATCGAATCGACCTTGACTTTTTCGCGGTTGTGGAATCAATTGCCTCACCCTAGAGAACCTAAATTTGAAGAAGTGGACCGTTAGAGATTTATTCTAAGAATCACTTGTCATAGGCCTCAAAGTAGCACTTGTTTAGAGCGAAATCTTGGAATTCCATCGAAAATCTCTATTTTGACCTACGTATCAAACAAGAAGGGGAACGACACGAAAGGTACATAGGAAGTTAGGGTGGATAGGTTAGATGATGGTAGGATCAATTACATTGCGTTCCCCAACCGTTAATATATGTTTCTTGATGTGTCATTGCGGATCGCGGGGCGCTGATTTCAGCGCGAACTCAAAACAAAGAGAAGTTTCCAATGCGGCTATCGAATCGACCTTGACTTTTTCGCGGTTGTGGAATCAATTGCCTCACCCTAGAGAACCTAAATTTGAAGAAGTGGACCGTTAGACAGTTATTCTAAGAATCACTTGTCATAGGCCTCAAAGTAGCACTTGTTTAGAGCGAAATCTTGGAATTCCATCGAAAATCTCTATTTTGACCTAACGTATCGAAAAACAAGAAGGGGAACGACACGAAAGGTACATAGGAAGTTAGGGTGGATAGGTTAGATGATGGTAGGATCAATTACATTGCGTTCCCCAACCGTTAATATATGTTTCTTGATGTGTCATTGCGGATCTGCCGGGCGCTGATTTCAGCGCGAACTCAAAACAAAGAGAAGTTTCCAATGCGGCTATCGAATCGACCTTGACTTTTTCGCGGTTGTGGAATCAATTGCCTCACCCTAGAGAACCTAAATTTGAAGAAGTGGACCGTTAGAGAGTTATTCTAAGAATCACTTGTCATAGGCCTCAAAGTAGCACTTGTTTAGAGCGAAATCTTGGAATTCCATCGAAAATCTCTATTTTGACCTACGCATCAAAAACAAGAAGGGGAACGACACGAAAGGTACATAGGAAGTTAGGGTGGATAGGTTAGATGATGGTAGGATCAATTACATTGCGTTCCCCAACCGTTAATATATGTTTCTTGATGTGTCATTGCGATCGGCCGGGCGCTGATTTCAGCGAACTCAAAACAAAGAGAAGTTTCCAATGCGGCTATCGAATCGACCTTGACTTTTTCGCGGTTGTGGAATCAATTGCCTCACCCTAGAGAACCTAAATTTGAAGAAGTGGACCGTTAGAGAGTTATTCTAAGAATCACTTGTCATAGGCCTCAAAGTAGCACTTGTTTAGAGCGAAATCTTGGAATTCCATCGAAAATCTCTATTTTGACCTAACGTCTCAAAACAAGAAGGGGAACCACACGAAAGGTACATAGGAAGTTAGGGTGGATAGGTTAGATGATGGTAGGATCAATTACATTGCGTTCCCCAACCGTTAATATATATGTTTCTTGATGTGTCATTGCGGATCGGCCGGGCGCTGATTTCAGCGCGAACTCAAAACAAAGAGAAGTTTCCAATGCGGCTATCGAATCGACCTTGACTTTTTCGCGGTTGTGGAATCAATTGCCTCACCCTAGAGAACCTAAATTTGAAGAAGTGGACCGTTAGAGAGTTATTCTAAGAATCACTTGTCATAGGCCTCAAAGTAGCACTTGTTTAGAGCGAAATCTTGGAATTCCATCGAAAATCTCTATTTTGACCTACGTACCGAAACAAGAAGGGGAACGACACGAAAGGTACATAGGAAGTTAGGGTGGATAGGTTAGATGATGGTAGGATCAATTACATTGCGTTCCCCAACCGTTAATATATGTTTCTTGATGTGTCATTGCGGATCGGCCGGGCGCTGATTTCAGCGAACTCAAAACAAAGAGAAGTTTCCAATGCGGCTATCGAATCGACCTTGACTTTTTCGCGGTTGTGGAATCAATTGCCTCACCCTAGAGAACCTAAATTTGAAGAAGTGGACCGTTAGAGAGTTATTCTAAGAATCACTTGTCATAGGCCTCAAAGTAGCACTTGTTTAGAGCGAAATCTTGGAATTCCATCGAAAATCTCTATTTTGACCTACGCATCAAAACAAGAAGGGGAAATCGACACGAAAAGGTACATAGGAAGTTAGGGTGGATAGGTTAGATGATGGTAGGATCAATTACATTGCGTTCCCCAACCGTTAATATATGTTTCTTGATGTGTCATTGCGATCGGCCGGGCGCTGATTTCAGCGAAACTCAAAACAAAGAGAAGTTTCCAATGCGGCTATCGAATCGACCTTGACTTTTTCGCGTTGTGGAATCAATTGCCTCACCCTAGAGAACCTAAATTTGAAGAAGTGGACCGTTAGAGAGTTATTCTAAGAATCACTTGTCATAGGCCTCAAAGTAGCACTTGTTTAGAGCGAAATCTTGGAATTCCATCGAAAATCTCTATTTTGACCTACGCATCAAAACAAGAAGGGGAACGACACGAAAGGTACATAGGAAGTTAGGGTGGATAGGTTAGATGATGGTAGGATCAATTACATTGCGTTCCCCAACCGTTAATATATGTTTCTTGATGTGTCATTGCGATCGGCCGGCGCTGATTTCAGCGCGAACTCAAAACAAAGAGAAGTTTCCAATGCGGCTATCGAATCGACCTTGACTTTTTCGCGGTTGTGGAATCAATTGCCTCACCCTAGAGAACCTAAATTTGAAGAAGTGGACCGTTAGAGAGTTATTCTAAGAATCACTTGTCATAGGCCTCAAAGTAGCACTTGTTTAGAGCGAAATCTTGGAATTCCATCGAAAATCTCTATTTTGACCTACGCATCAAAACAAGAAGGGGAACGACACGAAAGGTACATAGGAAGTTAGGGTGGATAGGTTAGATGATGGTAGGATCAATTACATTGCGTTCCCCAACCGTTAATATATGTTTCTTGATGTGTCATTGCGGATCGGCCGGGCGCTGATTTCAGCGCGAACTCAAAACAAAGAGAAGTTTCCAATGCGGCTATCGAATCGACCTTGACTTTTTCGCGGTTGTGGAATCAATTGCCTCACCCTAGAGAACCTAAATTTGAAGAAGTGGACCGTTAGAGAGTTATTCTAAGAATCACTTGTCATAGGCCTCAAAGTAGCACTTGTTTAGAGCGAAATCTTGGAATTCCATCGAAAATCTCTATTTTGACCTACGCATCAAAACAAGAAGGGGAACGACACGAAAGGTACATAGGAAGTTAGGGTGGATAGGTTAGATGATGGTAGGATCAATTACATTGCGCTCCCCAACCGTTAATATATGTTTCTTGATGTGTCATTGCGGATCTCGCCGGCGCTGATTTCAGCGCGAACTCAAAACAAAGAGAAGTTTCCAATGCGGCTATCGAATCGACCTTGACTTTTTCGCGGTTGTGGAATCAATTGCCTCACCCTAGAGAACCTAAATTTGAAGAAGTGGACCGTTAGAGAGTTATTCTAAGAATCACTTGTCATAGGCCTCAAAGTAGCACTTGTTTAGAGCGAAATCTTGGAATTCCATCGAAAAATCTCTATTTTGACCTACGTATCAAAAACAAGAAGGGGAACGACACGAAAGGTACATAGGAAGTTAGGGTGGATAGGTTAGATGATGGTAGGATCAATTACATTGCGTTCCCCAACCGTTAATATATGTTTCTTGATGTGTCATTGCGGATCGGCCGGGCGCTGATTTCAGCGAAACTCAAAACAAAGAGAAGTTTCCAATGCGGCTATCGAATCGACCTTGACTTTTTCGGTTTGTGGAATCAATTGCCTCACCCTAGAGAACCTAAATTTGAAGAAGTGGACCGTTAGAGAGTTATTCTAAGAATCACTTGTCATAGGCCTCAAAGTAGCACTTGTTTAGAGCGAAATCTTGGAATTCCATCGAAAATCTCTATTTTGACCTACGCATCAAAACAAGAAGGGGAACGACACGAAAGGTACATAGGAAGTTAGGGTGGATAGGTTAGATGATGGTAGGATCAATTACATTGCGTTCCCCAACCGTTAATATATGTTTCTTGATGTGTCATTGCGGATCGCCGGGCGCTGATTTCAGCGAAACTCAAAACAAAGAGAAGTTTCCAATGCGGCTATCGAATCGACCTTGACTTTTTCGCGGGTTGTGGAATCAATTGCCTCACCCTAGAGAACCTAAATTTGAAGAAGTGGACCGTTAGAGAGTTATTCTAAGAATCACTTGTCATAGGCCTCAAAGTAGCACTTGTTTAGAGCGAAAAATCTTGGAATTCCATCGAAAATCTCTATTTTGACCTACGCATCAAAACAAGAAGGGGAACGACACGAAAAGGTACATAGGAAGTTAGGGTGGATAGGTTAGATGATGGTAGGATCAATTACATTGCGTTCCCCAACCGTTAATATATGTTTCTTGATGTGTCATTGCGGATCACCGGGCGCTGATTTCAGCGCGAACTCAAAACAAAGAGAAGTTTCCAATGCGGCTATCGAATCGACCTTGACTTTTTTTTCGCGGTTGTGGAATCAATTGCCTCACCCTAGAGAACCTAAATTTGAAGAAGTGGACCGTTAGAGAGTTATTCTAAGAATCACTTGTCATAGGCCTCAAAGTAGCACTTGTTTAGAGCGAAATCTTGGAATTCCATCGAAAAATCTCTATTTTGACCTACGCATCAAAACAAGAAGGGGAACGACACGAAAGGTACATAGGAAGTTAGGGTGGATAGGTTAGATGATGGTAGGATCAATTACATTGCGTTCCCCAAACCGTTAATATATGTTTCTTGATGTGTCATTGCGATCGGCCGGGCGCTGATTTCAGCGCGAACTCAAAACAAAGAGAAGTTTCCAATGCGGCTATCGAATCGACCTTGACTTTTTCGCGGTTGTGGAATCAATTGCCTCACCCTAGAGAACCTAAATTTGAAGAAGTGGACCGTTAGAGAGTTATTCTAAGAATCACTTGTCATAGGCCTCAAAGTAGCACTTGTTTAGAGCGAAATCTTGGAATTCCATCGAAAATCTCTATTTTTGACCTAACGCATCAAAACAAGAAGGGGAAATCGACACGAAAAGGTACATAGGAAGTTAGGGTGGATAGGTTAGATGATGGTAGGATCAATTACATTGCGTTCCCCAACCGTTAATATATGTTTCTTGATGTGTCATTGCGGATCGCCGGGCGCTGATTTCAGCGCGAACTCAGAACAAAGAGAAGTTTCCAATGCGGCTATCGAATCGACCTTGACTTTTTCGCGGTTTTGGAATCAAATGCCTCACCCTGGAGAACCTAAATTTGAAGAAGTGGACCATTAGAGAGTTTTTCTAAGAATCACTTGTCATAGGCCTCAAAGTAGCACATGTTTAGAGTGAAATCTTGGAATTCCATCGAAAATCTCTATTTTGACCTACGCATCAAAACAAGAAGGGGAACGACACGAAAGGTACATAGGAAGTTAGGGTGGATAGGTTAGATGATGGTAGGATCAATTACATTGCGTTCCCCAACCGTTAATATATGTTTCTTGATGTGTCATTGCGGATCGGCCGGGCGCTGATTTCAGCGCGAACTCAAAACAAAGAGAAGTTTCCAATGCGGCTATCGAATCGACCTTGACTTTTTCGCGGTTGTGGAATCAATTGCCTCACCCTAGAGAACCTAAATTTGAAGAAGTGGACCGTTAGAGAGTTATTCTAAGAATCACTTGTCATAGGCCTCAAAGTAGCACTTGTTTAGAGCGAAATCTTGGAATTCCATATAAAATCTCTATTTTGACCAACGTATCAAACAAGAAGGGGAACGACACGAAAGGTACATAGGAAGTTAGGGTGGATAGGTTAGATGATGGTAGGATCAATTACATTGCGTTCCCCAACCGTTAATATATGTTTCTTGATGTGTCATTGCGGATCGGCCGGGCGCTGATTTCAGCGAACTCAAAACAAAGAGAAGTTTCCAATGCGGCTATCGAATCGACCTTGACTTTTTCGCGGTTGTGGAATCAATTGCCTCACCCTAGAGAACCTAAATTTGAAGAAGTGGACCGTTAGAGAGTTATTCTAAGAATCACTTGTCATAGGCCTCAAAGTAGCACTTGTTTAGAGCGAAATCTTGGAATTCCATCGAAAATCTCTATTTTGACCTACGCATCAAAACAAGAAGGGGAACGACACGAAAAGGTACATAGGAAGTTAGGGTGGATAGGTTAGATGATGGTAGGATCAATTACATTGCGTTCCCCAACCGTTAATATATGTTTCTTGATGTGTCATTGCGGATCGGCCGGGCGCTGATTTCAGCGAACTCAAAACAAAGAGAAGTTTCCAATGCGGCTATCGAATCGACCTTGACTTTTTCGCGGTTGTGGAATCAATTGCCTCACCCTAGAGAACCTAAATTTGAAGAAGTGGACCGTTAGAGAGTTATTCTAAGAATCACTTGTCATAGGCCTCAAAGTAGCACTTGTTTAGAGCGAAATCTTGGAATTCCATCGAAAATCTCTATTTTGACCTACGTATCAAAACAAGAAGGGGAACGACACCTAAAGGTACATAGGAAGTTAGGGTGGATAGGTTAGATGATGGTAGGATCAATTACATTGCGCGCTCCCCAACCGTTAATATATGTTTCTTGATGTGTCATTGCGGATCGCCGGGCGCTGATTTCAGCGCGAACTCAAAACAAAGAGAAGAAGTTTCCAATGCGGCTATCGAATCGACCTTGACTTTTTCGCGGTTGTGGAATCAATTGCCTCACCCTAGAGAACCTAAATTTGAAGAAGTGGACCGTTAGAGAGTTATTCTAAGAATCACTTGTCATAGGCCTCAAAGTAGCACTTGTTTAGAGCGAAATCTTGGAATTCCATCGAAAATCTCTATTTTGACCTAACGCATCAAAACAAGAAGGGGAACGACACGAAAGGTACATAGGAAGTTAGGGTGGATAGGTTAGATGATGGTAGGATCAATTACATTGCGTTCCCCAACCGTTAATATATGTTTCTTGATGTGTCATTGCGGATCGGCGGGCGCTGATTTCAGCGAACTCAAAACAAAGAGAAGTTTCCAATGCGCTATCGAATCGACCTTGACTTTTTCGCGGTTGTGGAATCAATTGCCTCACCCTAGAGAACCTAAATTTGAAGAAGTGGACCGTTAGAGAGTTATTCTAAGAATCACTTGTCATAGGCCTCAAAGTAGCACTTGTTTAGAGCGAAATCTTGGAATTCCATCGAAAATCTCTATTTTGACCTACGCATCAAAACAAGAAGGGGAACGACACGAAAGGTACATAGGAAGTTAGGGTGGATAGGTTAGATGATGGTAGGATCAATTACATTGCGTTCCCCAACCGTTAATATATGTTTCTTGATGTGTCATTGCGGATCGGCCGGGCGCTGATTTCAGCGAACTCAAAACAAAGAGAAGTTTCCAATGCGGCTATCGAATCGACCTTGACTTTTCGCGGTTGTGGAATCAATTGCCTCACCCTAGAGAACCTAAATTTGAAGAAGTGGACCGTTAGAGAGTTATTCTAAGAATCACTTGTCATAGGCCTCAAAGTAGCACTTGTTTAGAGCGAAATCTTGGAATTCCATATAAAATCTCTATTTTGACCAACGCATCAAAACAAGAAGGGGAACGACACGAAAGGTACATAGGAAGTTAGGGTGGATAGGTTAGATGATGGTAGGATCAATTACATTGCGCTCCCCAACCGTTAATATATGTTTCTTGATGTGTCATTGCGGATCGCCGGGCGCTGATTTCAGCGCGAACTCAAAACAAAGAGAAGTTTCCAATGCGGCTATCGAATCGACCTTGACTTTTTCGCGGTTGTGGAATCAATTGCCTCACCCTAGAGAACCTAAATTTGAAGAAGTGGACCGTTAGAGAGTTATTCTAAGAATCACTTGTCATAGGCCTCAAAGTAGCACTTGTTTAGAGCGAAAATCTTGGAATTCCATCGAAAATCTCTATTTTGACCTACGCATCAAAACAAGAAGGGGAACGACACGAAAGGTACATAGGAAGTTAGGGTGGATAGGTTAGATGATGGTAGGATCAATTACATTGCGTTCCCCAACCGTTAATATATGTTTCTTGATGTGTCATTGCGGATCGGCCGGGCGCTGATTTCAGCAGCGAACTCAAAACAAAGAGAAGTTTCCAATGCGGCTATCGAATCGACCTTGACTTTTTTTTTAAGGTTGTGGAATCAATTGCCTCACCCTAGAGAACCTAAATTTGAAGAAGTGGACCGTTAGAGAGTTATTCTAAGAATCACTTGTCATAGGCCTCAAAGTAGCACTTGTTTAGAGCGAAATCTTGGAATTCCATCGAAAATCTCTATTTTGACCTACGCATCAAAACAAGAAGGGGAACGACACGAAAGGTACATAGGAAGTTAGGGTGGATAGGTTAGATGATGGTAGGATCAATTACATTGCGCTCCCCAACCGTAATATATGTTTCTTGATGTGTCATTGCGGATCGGCCGGCGCTGATTTCAGCGCGAACTCAAAACAAAGAGAAGTTTCCAATGCGGCTATCGAATCGACCTTGACTTTTTCGCGGTTGTGGAATCAATTGCCTCACCCTAGAGAACCTAAATTTGAAGAAGTGGACCGTTAGAGAGTTATTCTAAGAATCACTTGTCATAGGCCTCAAAGTAGCACTTGTTTAGAGCGAAATCTTGGAATTCCATATAAAATCTCTATTTTGACCAACGCATCAAAACAAGAAGGGGAACGACACGAAAGGTACATAGGAAGTTAGGGTGGATAGGTTAGATGATGGTAGGATCAATTACATTGCGCTCCCCAACCGTTAATATATGTTTCTTGATGTGTCATTGCGGATCGGCGGGCGCTGATTTCAGCGCGAACTCAAAACAAAGAGAAGTTTCCAATGCGGCTATCGAATCGACCTTGACTTTTTCGCGGGTTGTGGAATCAATTGCCTCACCCTAGAGAACCTAAATTTGAAGAAGTGGACCGTTAGAGAGTTATTCTAAGAATCACTTGTCATAGGCCTCAAAGTAGCACTTGTTTAGAGCGAAATCTTGGAATTCCATATAAAATCTCTATTTTGACCAACGCATCAAAACAAGAAGGGGAACGACACCTAAAGGTACATAGGAAGTTAGGGTGGATAGGTTAGATGATGGTAGGATCAATTACATTGCGCTTCCCCAACCGTTAATATATGTTTCTTGATGTGTCATTGCGATCGGCCGGGCGCTGATTTCAGCGAACTCAAAACAAAGAGAAGTTTCCAATGCGGCTATCGAATCGACCTTGACTTTTTCGCGGGTTGTGGAATCAATTGCCTCACCCTAGAGAACCTAAATTTGAAGAAGTGGACCGTTAGAGAGTTATTCTAAGAATCACTTGTCATAGGCCTCAAAGTAGCACTTGTTTAGAGCGAAATCTTGGAATTCCATATAAAATCTCTATATTTTGACCAACGCATCAAAACAAGAAGGGGAACGACACGAAAGGTACATAGGAAGTTAGGGTGGATAGGTTAGATGATGGTAGGATCAATTACATTGCGCTCCCCAACCGTTAATATATGTTTCTTGATGTGTCATTGCGGATCGGCCGGGCGCTGATTTCAGCGCGAACTCAAAACAAAGAGAAGTTTCCAATGCGGCTATCGAATCGACCTTGACTTTTTCGCGGTTGTGGAATCAATTGCCTCACCCTAGAGAACCTAAATTTGAAGAAGTGGACCGTTAGAGAGTTATTCTAAGAATCACTTGTCATAGGCCTCAAAGTAGCACTTGTTTAGAGCGAAATCTTGGAATTCCATCGAAAATCTCTATTTTGACCTACGCATCAAAACAAGAAGGGGAACGACACGAAAAGGTACATAGGAAGTTAGGGTGGATAGGTTAGATGATGGTAGGATCAATTACATTGCGCTCCCCAACCGTTAATATATGTTTCTTGATGTGTCATTGCGGATCGGCCGGGCGCTGATTTCAGCAAACTCAAAACAAAGAGAAGTTTCCAATGCGGCTATCGAATCGACCTTGACTTTTTCGGGTTGTGGAATCAATTGCCTCACCCTAGAGAACCTAAATTTGAAGAAGTGGACCGTTAGAGAGTTATTCTAAGAATCACTTGTCATAGGCCTCAAAGTAGCACTTGTTTAGAGCGAAATCTTGGAATTCCATATAAAATCTCTATTTTGACCAACGCATCAAAACAAGAAGGGGAACGACACGAAAGGTACATAGGAAGTTAGGGTGGATAGGTTAGATGATGGTAGGATCAATTACATTGCGCTTCCCCAACCGTTAATATATGTTTCTTGATGTGTCATTGCGATCGGCCGGGCGCTGATTTCAGCGAACTCAAAACAAAGAGAAGTTTCCAATGCGGCTATCGAATCGACCTTGACTTTTTCGGGTTGTGGAATCAATTGCCTCACCCTAGAGAACCTAAATTTGAAGAAGTGGACCGTTAGAGAGTTATTCTAAGAATCACTTGTCATAGGCCTCAAAGTAGCACTTGTTTAGAGCGAAATCTTGGAATTCCATATAAAATCTCTATTTTGACCTACGCATCAAAACAAGAAGGGGAACGACACCTAAAGGTACATAGGAAGTTAGGGTGGATAGGTTAGATGATGGTAGGATCAATTACATTGCGCTCCCCAACCGTTAATATATGTTTCTTGATGTGTCATTGCGGATCGCCGGGCGCTGATTTCAGCAAACTAACTCAAAACAAAGAGAAGTTTCCAATGCGGCTATCGAATCGACCTTGACTTTTTCAAGGGGTTGTGGAATCAATTGCCTCACCCTAGAGAACCTAAATTTGAAGAAGTGGACCGTTAGAGAGTTATTCTAAGAATCACTTGTCATAGGCCTCAAAGTAGCACTTGTTTAGAGCGAAAATCTTGGAATTCCATATAAAATCTCTATTTTGACCAACGCATCAAAACAAGAAGGGGAACGACACGAAAGGTACATAGGAAGTTAGGGTGGATAGGTTAGATGATGGTAGGATCAATTACATTGCGCTTCCCAACCGTTAATATATGTTTCTTGATGTGTCATTGCGGATCGGCCGGGCGCTGATTTCAGCGCAACTCAAAACAAAGAGAAGTTTCCAATGCGGCTATCGAATCGACCTTGACTTTTTTCGGGTTGTGGAATCAATTGCCTCACCCTAGAGAACCTAAATTTGAAGAAGTGGACCGTTAGAGAGTTATTCTAAGAATCACTTGTCATAGGCCTCAAAGTAGCACTTGTTTAGAGCGAAATCTTGGAATTCCATATAAAAATCTCTATTTTGACCAACGCATCAAAAAAAGAAGAAGGGGAACGACACGAAAAGGTACATAGGAAGTTAGGGTGGATAGGTTAGATGATGGTAGGATCAATTACATTGCGCTCCCCCAACCGTTAATATATGTTTCTTGATGTGTCATTGCGATCGCCGGGCGCTGATTTCAGCGCGAACTCAAAAAAAAGAGAAGTTTCCAATGCGGCTATCGAATCGACCTTGACTTTTTTCGCGGTTGTGGAATCAATTGCCTCACCCTAGAGAACCTAAATTTGAAGAAGTGGACCGTTAGAGAGTTATTCTAAGAATCACTTGTCATAGGCCTCAAAGTAGCACTTGTTTAGAGCGAAATCTTGGAATTCCATAAAAATCTCTATTTTGACCAACGCATCAAAACAAGAAAGGGGAACGACACCTAAAGGTACATAGGAAGTTAGGGTGGATAGGTTAGATGATGGTAGGATCAATTACATTGCGCTCCCCAACCGTTAATATATGTTTCTTGATGTGTCATTGCGGATCGGCCGGGCGCTGATTTCAGCGAAACTCAAAACAAAGAGAAGTTTCCAATGCGCTATCGAATCGACCTTGACTTTTTCGCGGTTGTGGAATCAATTGCCTCACCCTAGAGAACCTAAATTTGAAGAAGTGGACCGTTAGAGAGTTATTCTAAGAATCACTTGTCATAGGCCTCAAAGTAGCACTTGTTTAGAGCGAAAATCTTGGAATTCCATATAAAATCTCTCTATTTTGACCAACGCATCAAAACAAGAAGGGGAACGACACGAAAAGGTACATAGGAAGTTAGGGTGGATAGGTTAGATGATGGTAGGATCAATTACATTGCGCTTCCCCACCGCTAATATATGTTTCTTGATGTGTCATTGCGGATCGCCGGGCGCTGATTTCAGCGAACTCAAAACAAAGAGAAGTTTCCAATGCGGCTATCGAATCGACCTTGACTTTTTTCGCGGTTGTGGAATCAATTGCCTCACCCTAGAGAACCTAAATTTGAAGAAGTGGACCGTTAGAGAGTTATTCTAAGAATCACTTGTCATAGGCCTCAAAGTAGCACTTGTTTAGAGCGAAATCTTGGAATTCCATATAAAAAATCTATTTTGACCAACGCATCAAAACAAGAAGGGGAACGACACGAAAAAGGTACATAGGAAGTTAGGGTGGATAGGTTAGATGATGGTAGGATCAATTACATTGCGCTCCCCAACCGTTAATATATGTTTCTTGATGTGTCATTGCGATCGGCCGGGCGCTGATTTCAGCGCCAACTCAAAACAAAGAGAAGTTTTCAATGCGGCTATCGAATCGACCTTGACTTTTTCGCGGTTGTGGAATCAATTGCCTCACCCTAGAGAACCTAAATTTGAAGAAGTGGACCGTTAGAGAGTTATTCTAAGAATCACTTGTCATAGGCCTCAAAGTAGCACTTGTTTAGAGCGAAATCTTGGAATTCCATATAAAATCTCTATTTTGACCAACGCATCAAAACAAGAAGGGGAACGACACGAAAGGTACATAGGAAGTTAGGGTGGATAGGTTAGATGATGGTAGGATCAATTACATTGCGCTCCCCAACCGTTAATATATGTTTCTTGATGTGTCATTGCGATCGCCGGGCGCTGATTTCAGCGCCGAACTCAAAAAACAAAGAGAAGTTTCCAATGCGGCTATCGAATCGACCTTGACTTTTTCGCGGTTGTGGAATCAATTGCCTCACCCTAGAGAACCTAAATTTGAAGAAGTGGACCGTTAGAGAGTTTTTCTAAGAATCACTTGTCATAGGCCTCAAAGTAGCACTTGTTTAGAGCGAAATCTTGGAATTCCATATAAAATCTCTATTTTGACCAACGCATCAAAACAAGAAGGGGAACGACACGAAAGGTACATAGGAAGTTAGGGTGGATAGGTTAGATGATGGTAGGATCAATTACATTGCGCTCCCCAACCGTTAATATATGTTTCTTGATGTGTCATTGGATCGCCGGGCGCTGATTTCAGCGCGAACTCAAAACAAAGAGAAGTTTCCAATGCGGCTATCGAATCGACCTTGACTTTTTCGCGGTTGTGGAATCAATTGCCTCACCCTAGATAACCTAAATTTGTAGAAGTGGACCGTTAGAGAGTTATTCTAAGAATCACTTGTCATAGGCCTCAAAGTAGCACTTGTTTAGAGCGAAATCTTGGAATTCCATATAAAATCTCTATTTTGACCAACGCATCAAAACAAGAAGGGGAACGACACCTAAAGGTACATAGGAAGTTAGGGTGGATAGGTTAGATGATGGTAGGATCAATTACATTGCGCTCCCCAACCGTTAATATATGTTTCTTGATGTGTCATTGCGGATCACCGGCGCTGATTTCAGCGCGAACTCAAAACAAAGAGAAGTTTCCAATGCGGCTATCGAATCGACCTTGACTTTTTCAAGGGGTTGTGGAATCAATTGCCTCACCCTAGAGAACCTAAATTTGAAGAAGTGGACCGTTAGAGAGTTATTCTAAGAATCACTTGTCATAGGCCTCAAAGTAGCACTTGTTTAGAGCGAAATCTTGGAATTCCATATAAAATCTCTATTTTGACCAACGCATCAAAACAAGAAGGGGAACGACACAAAAGGTACATAGGAAGTTAGGGTGGATAGGTTAGATGATGGTAGGATCAATTACATTGCGCTCCCCAACCGTTAATATATGTTTCTTGATGTGTCATTGCGATCGGCCGGGCGCTGATTTCAGCGAACTCAAAACAAAGAGAAGTTTCCAATGCGGCTATCGAATCGACCTTGACTTTTTCAAGGGTTGTGGAATCAATTGCCTCACCCTAGAGAACCTAAATTTGAAGAAGTGGACCGTTAGAGAGTTATTCTAAGAATCACTTGTCATAGGCCTCAAAGTAGCACTTGTTTAGAGCGAAATCTTGGAATTCCATATAAAATCTCTATTTTGACCAACGCATCAAAACAAGAAGGGGAACGACACCTAAAGGTACATAGGAAGTTAGGGTGGATAGGTTAGATGATGGTAGGATCAATTACATTGCGCTCCCCAACCGTTAATATATGTTTCTTGATGTGTCATTGCGGATCGGCCGGGCGCTGATTTCAGCGCGACTCAAAAAACAAAGAGAAGTTTCCAATGCGGCTATCGAATCGACCTTGACTTTTTCGCGGTTGTGGAATCAATTGCCTCACCCTAGAGAACCTAAATTTGAAGAAGTGGACCGTTAGAGAGTTATTCTAAGAATCACTTGTCATAGGCCTCAAAGTAGCACTTGTTTAGAGCGAAATCTTGGAATTCCATATAAAATCTCTATTTTGACCAACGCATCAAAACAAGAAGGGGAACGACACGAAAGGTACATAGGAAGTTAGGGTGGATAGGTTAGATGATGGTAGGATCAATTACATTGCGCTCCCCAACCGTTAATATATGTTTCTTGATGTGTCATTGCGGATCGGCCGGGCGCTGATTTCAGCGAACTCAAAACAAAGAGAAGTTTCCAATGCGGCTATCGAATCGACCTTGACTTTTTTCGCGGTTGTGGAATCAATTGCCTCACCCTAGAGAACCTAAATTTGAAGAAGTGGACCGTTAGAGAGTTTTTCTAAGAATCACTTGTCATAGGCCTCAAAGTAGCACTTGTTTAGAGAGCGAAATCTTGGAATTCCATATAAAATCTCTATTTTGACCAACGCATCAAAACAAGAAGGGGAACGACACGAAAGGTACATAGGAAGTTAGGGTGGATAGGTTAGATGATGGTAGGATCAATTACATTGCATTCGCTCCCCAACCGTTAATATATGTTTCTTGATGTGTCATTGCGGATCGCCGGGCGCTGATTTCAGCGCGAACTCAAAACAAAGAGAAGTTTCCAATGCGGCTATCGAATCGACCTTGACTTTTTCGCGGTTGTGGAATCAATTGCCTCACCCTAGAGAACCTAAATTTGAAGAAGTGGACCGTTAGAGAGTTATTCTAAGAATCACTTGTCATAGGCCTCAAAGTAGCACTTGTTTAGAGCGAAATCTTGGAATTCCATATAAAATCTCTATTTTGACCAACGCATCAAAACAAGAAGGGGAACGACACGAAAGGTACATAGGAAGTTAGGGTGGATAGGTTAGATGATGGTAGGATCAATTACATTGGATTCGCTCCCCAACCGTTAATATATGTTTCTTGATGTGTCATTGCGGATCGGCCGGGCGCTGATTTCAGCGAACTCAAAACAAAGAGAAGTTTCCAATGCGGCTATCGAATCGACCTTGACTTTTTCGCGGTTGTGGAATCAATTGCCTCACCCTAGAGAACCTAAATTTGAAGAAGTGGACCGTTAGAGAGTTTTTCTAAGAATCACTTGTCATAGGCCTCAAAGTAGCACTTGTTTAGAGCGAAATCTTGGAATTCCATATAAAATCTCTTATTTTGACCAACGCATCAAAACAAGAAGGGGAACGACACGAAAAGGTACATAGGAAGTTAGGGTGGATAGGTTAGATGATGGTAGGATCAATTACATTGCGCTCCCCCAACCGTTAATATATGTTTCTTGATGTGTCATTGCGGATCGGCCGGGCGCTGATTTCAGCGAACTCAAAACAAAGAGAAGTTTCCAATGCGCTATCGAATCGACCTTGACTTTTTCGCGGTTGTGGAATCAATTGCCTCACCCTAGAGAACCTAAATTTGAAGAAGTGGACCGTTAGAGAGTTTTTCTAAGAATCACTTGTCATAGGCCTCAAAGTAGCACTTGTTTAGAGCGAAAATCTTGGAATTCCATATAAAAATCTCTATTTTGACCAACGCATCAAAACAAGAAGGGGAACGACACCTAAAGGTACATAGGAAGTTAGGGTGGATAGGTTAGATGATGGTAGGATCAATTACATTGCGCTCCCCAACCGTTAATATATGTTTCTTGATGTGTCATTGCGATCGGCCGGGCGCTGATTTCAGCGAACTCAAAACAAAGAGAAGTTTCCAATGCGGCTATCGAATCGACCTTGACTTTTTCGCGGGTTGTGGAATCAATTGCCTCACCCTAGAGAACCTAAATTTGAAGAAGTGGACCGTTAGAGAGTTATTCTAAGAATCACTTGTCATAGGCCTCAAAGTAGCACTTGTTTAGAGCGAAATCTTGGAATTCCATATAAAATCTCTATTTTGACCAACGCATCAAAACAAGAAGGGGAACGACACCTAAAGGTACATAGGAAGTTAGGGTGGATAGGTTAGATGATGGTAGGATCAATTACATTGCGCTCCCCAACCGTTAATATATGTTTCTTGATGTGTCATTGCGATCGCCGGGCGCTGATTTCAGCGCGAACTCAAAACAAAGAGAAGTTTCCAATGCGGCTATCGAATCGACCTTGACTTTTTCGCGGTTGTGGAATCAATTGCCTCACCCTAGAGAACCTAAATTTGAAGAAGTGGACCGTTAGAGAGTTTTTCTAAGAATCACTTGTCATAGGCCTCAAAGTAGCACTTGTTTAGAGCGAAATCTTGGAATTCCATATAAAATCTCTATTTTGACCAACGCATCAAAACAAGAAGGGGAACGACACCTAAAGGTACATAGGAAGTTAGGGTGGATAGGTTAGATGATGGTAGGATCAATTACATTGCGCTCCCCAACCGTTAATATATGTTTCTTGATGTGTCATTGCGATCGGCCGGGCGCTGATTTCAGCGCGAACTCAAAACAAAGAGAAGTTTCCAATGCGGCTATCGAATCGACCTTGACTTTTTCGCGTTTGTGGAATCAATTGCCTCACCCTAGAGAACCTAAATTTGAAGAAGTGGACCGTTAGAGAGTTTTTCTAAGAATCACTTGTCATAGGCCTCAAAGTAGCACTTGTTTAGAGCGAAATCTTGGAATTCCATATAAAAATCTCTATTTTGACCAACGCATCAAAACAAGAAGGGGAACGACACGAAAAGGTACATAGGAAGTTAGGGTGGATAGGTTAGATGATGGTAGGATCAATTACATTGCGCTCCCCAACCGTTAATATATGTTTCTTGATGTGTCATTGGGATCGGCCGGGCGCTGATTTCAGCGCGAACTCAAAACAAAGAGAAGTTTCCAATGCGGCTATCGAATCGACCTTGACTTTTTCAAGGGTTGTGGAATCAATTGCCTCACCCTAGAGAACCTAAATTTGAAGAAGTGGACCGTTAGAGAGTTTTTCTAAGAATCACTTGTCATAGGCCTCAAAGTAGCACTTGTTTAGAGCGAAATCTTGGAATTCCATATAAAATCTCTATTTTGACCAACGCATCAAAAACAAGAAGGGGAACGACACCTAAAGGTACATAGGAAGTTAGGTGGATAGGTTAGATGATGGTAGGATCAATTACATTGCGCTCCCCAACCGTTAATATATGTTTCTTGATGTGTCATTGCGGATCGGCCGGGCGCTGATTTCAGCGCCAAACTCAAAACAAAGAGAAGTTTCCAATGCGGCTATCGAATCGACCTTGACTTTTTCGCGGTTGTGGAATCAATTGCCTCACCCTAGAGAACCTAAATTTGAAGAAGTGGACCGTTAGAGAGTTATTCTAAGAATCACTTGTCATAGGCCTCAAAGTAGCACTTGTTTAGAGCGAAATCTTGGAATTCCATATAAAATCTCTATTTTGACCAACGCATCAAAACAAGAAGGGGAACGACACGAAAGGTACATAGGAAGTTAGGGTGGATAGGTTAGATGATGGTAGGATCAATTACATTGCGCTCCCCAACCGTTAATATATGTTTCTTGATGTGTCATTGCGATCGGCCGGGCGCTGATTTCAGCGCACGAACTCAAAACAAAGAGAAGTTTCCAATGCGGCTATCGAATCGACCTTGACTTTTTCAAGGGTTGTGGAATCAATTGCCTCACCCTAGAGAACCTAAATTTGAAGAAGTGGACCGTTAGAGAGTTTTTCTAAGAATCACTTGTCATAGGCCTCAAAGTAGCACTTGTTTAGAGCGAAATCTTGGAATTCCATATAAAATCTCTATTTTGACCAACGCATCAAAACAAGAAGGGGAACGACACCTAAAGGTACATAGGAAGTTAGGGTGGATAGGTTAGATGATGGTAGGATCAATTACATTGCGCTCCCCAACCGCTAATATATGTTTCTTGATGTGTCATTGCGGATCACCGGCGCTGATTTCAGCGCGAACTCAAAACAAAGAGAAGTTTCCAATGCGGCTATCGAATCGACCTTGACTTTTTCAAGGTTGTGGAATCAATTGCCTCACCCTAGAGAACCTAAATTTGAAGAAGTGGACCGTTAGAGAGTTTTTCTAAGAATCACTTGTCATAGGCCTCAAAGTAGCACTTGTTTAGAGCGAAATCTTGGAATTCCATATAAAAATCTCTATTTTGACCAACGCATCAAAACAAGAAGGGGAACGACACGAAAGGTACATAGGAAGTTAGGGTGGATAGGTTAGATGATGGTAGGATCAATTACATTGCGCTCCCCAACCCATTAATATATGTTTCTTGATGTGTCATTGCGGATCGGCCGGGCGCTGATTTCAGCGAACTCAAAACAAAGAGAAGTTTCCAATGCGGCTATCGAATCGACCTTGACTTTTTCGCGGTTGTGGAATCAATTGCCTCACCCTAGAGAACCTAAATTTGAAGAAGTGGACCGTTAGAGAGTTTTTCTAAGAATCACTTGTCATAGGCCTCAAAGTAGCACTTGTTTAGAGCGAAATCTTGGAATTCCATATAAAAATCTCTATTTTGACCAACGCATCAAAACAAGAAGGGGAACGACACAAAAAGGTACATAGGAAGTTAGGGTGGATAGGTTAGATGATGGTAGGATCAATTACATTGCGCTCCCCAACCGTTAATATATGTTTCTTGATGTGTCATTGCGATCGGATCGGGCGCTGATTTCAGCCAAACTCAAAACAAAGAGAAGTTTCCAATGCGGCTATCGAATCGACCTTGACTTTTTCAAGGGTTGTGGAATCAATTGCCTCACCCTAGAGAACCTAAATTTGAAGAAGTGGACCGTTAGAGAGTTTTTCTAAGAATCACTTGTCATAGGCCTCAAAGTAGCACTTGTTTAGAGCGAAATCTTGAATTCCATATAAAATCTCTATTTTGACCAACGCATCAAAAAGAAGAAGGGAACGACACATAAAAGGTACATAGGAAGTTAGGGTGGATAGGTTAGATGATGGTAGGATCAATTACATTGCGCTCCCCAACCGTTAATATATGTTTCTTGATGTGTCATTGCGATCGCCGGGCGCTGATTTCAGCGAAACTCAAAACAAAGAGAAGTTTCCAATGCGGCTATCGAATCGACCTTGACTTTTTCGCGGTTGTGGAATCAATTGCCTCACCCTAGAGAACCTAAATTTGAAGAAGTGGACCGTTAGAGAGTTTTTCTAAGAATCACTTGTCATAGGCCTCAAAGTAGCACTTGTTTAGAGCGAAATCTTGGAATTCCATATAAAATCTCTATTTTGACCAACGCATCAAAACAAGAAGGGGAACGACACGAAAGGTACATAGGAAGTTAGGGTGGATAGGTTAGATGATGGTAGGATCAATTACATTGCGCTCCCCAACCGTTAATATATGTTTCTTGATGTGTCATTGGATCGGCCGGGCGCTGATTTCAGCGCTCAAAACAAAGAGAAGTTTCCAATGCGGCTATCGAATCGACCTTGACTTTTTCGCGGTTGTGGAATCAATTGCCTCACCCTAGAGAACCTAAATTTGAAGAAGTGGACCGTTAGAGAGTTTTTCTAAGAATCACTTGTCATAGGCCTCAAAGTAGCACTTGTTTAGAGCGAAAATCTTGGAATTCCATATAAAAATCTCTATTTTGACCAACGCATCAAAAAAGAAGGGGAACGACACCTAAAGGTACATAGGAAGTTAGGGTGGATAGGTTAGATGATGGTAGGATCAATTACATTGCGCTCCCCAACCGCTAATATATGTTTCTTGATGTGTCATTGCGGATCGGCCGGGCGCTGATTTCAGCGCCAACTCAAAACAAAGAGAAGTTTCCAATGCGGCTATCGAATCGACCTTGACTTTTTTCGGTTGTGGAATCAATTGCCTCACCCTAGAGAACCTAAATTTGAAGAAGTGGACCGTTAGAGAGTTTTTCTAAGAATCACTTGTCATAGGCCTCAAAGTAGCACTTGTTTAGAGCGAAATCTTGGAATTCCATATAAAATCTCTATTTTGACCAACGCATCAAAACAAGAAGGGGAACGACACCTAAAGGTACATAGGAAGTTAGGGTGGATAGGTTAGATGATGGTAGGATCAATTACATTGCGCTCCCCAACCGTTAATATATGTTTCTTGATGTGTCATTGCGATCGGCCGGGCGCTGATTTCAGCGCGAACTCAAAACAAAGAGAAGTTTCCAATGCGGCTATCGAATCGACCTTGACTTTTTTTTCGGGTTGTGGAATCAATTGCCTCACCCTAGAGAACCTAAATTTGAAGAAGTGGACCGTTAGAGAGTTTTTCTAAGAATCACTTGTCATAGGCCTCAAAGTAGCACTTGTTTAGAGCGAAATCTTGGAATTCCATATAAAAATCTATTTTGACCAACGCATCAAAACAAGAAGGGGAACGACACGAAAGTACATAGGAAGTTAGGGTGGATAGGTTAGATGATGGTAGGATCAATTACATTGCGCTCCCCAACCGTTAATATATGTTTCTTGATGTGTCATTGCGATCGGCCGGGCGCTGATTTCAGCGCCAAACTCAAAACAAAGAGAAGTTTCCAATGCGGCTATCGAATCGACCTTGACTTTTTCGGGTTGTGGAATCAATTGCCTCACCCTAGAGAACCTAAATTTGAAGAAGTGGACCGTTAGAGAGTTTTTCTAAGAATCACTTGTCATAGGCCTCAAAGTAGCACTTGTTTAGAGCGAAATCTTGAATTCCATATAAAATCTCTATTTTGACCAACGCATCAAAACAAGAAGGGGAACGACACGAAAGGTACATAGGAAGTTAGGGTGGATAGGTTAGATGATGGTAGGATCAATTACATTGCGCTCCCCAACCGTTAATATATGTTTCTTGATGTGTCATTGCGGATCGGCCGGGCGCTGATTTCAGCGAACTCAAAACAAAGAGAAAGTTTCCAATGCGGCTATCGAATCGACCTTGACTTTTTTCAAGGTTGTGGAATCAATTGCCTCACCCTAGAGAACCTAAATTTGAAGAAGTGGACCGTTAGAGAGTTATTCTAAGAATCACTTGTCATAGGCCTCAAAGTAGCACTTGTTTAGAGCGAAATCTTGGAATTCCATATAAAATCTCTATTTTGACCAACGCATCAAAACAAGAAGGGGAACGATTACCTAAAGGTACATAGGAAGTTAGGGTGGATAGGTTAGATGATGGTAGGATCAATTACATTGCGCTCCCCAACCGTTAATATATGTTTCTTGATGTGTCATTGCGATCGGCCGGGCGCTGATTTCAGCGAACTCAAAACAAAGAGAAGTTTCCAATGCGGCTATCGAATCGACCTTGACTTTTTCAAGGTTGTGGAATCAATTGCCTCACCCTAGAGAACCTAAATTTGAAGAAGTGGACCGTTAGAGAGTTATTCTAAGAATCACTTGTCATAGGCCTCAAAGTAGCACTTGTTTAGAGCGAAAATCTTGGAATTCCATATAAAAATCTCTATTTTGACCAACGCATCAAAACAAGAAGGGGAACGACACGAAAGGTACATAGGAAGTTAGGGTGGATAGGTTAGATGATGGTAGGATCAATTACATTGCGCTCCCCAACCGTTAATATATGTTTCTTGATGTGTCATTGCGGATCACCGGGCGCTGATTTCAGCGCCACTCAAAACAAAGAGAAGTTTCCAATGCGGCTATCGAATCGACCTTGACTTTTTCAAGGGTTGTGGAATCAATTGCCTCACCCTAGAGAACCTAAATTTGAAGAAGTGGACCGTTAGAGAGTTTTTCTAAGAATCACTTGTCATAGGCCTCAAAGTAGCACTTGTTTAGAGCGAAATCTTGGAATTCCATATAAAATCTCTATTTTGACCAACGCATCAAAACAAGAAGGGGAACGACACACGAAAGGTACATAGGAAGTTAGGGTGGATAGGTTAGATGATGGTAGGATCAATTACATTGCGCTCCCCAACCGTTAATATATGTTTCTTGATGTGTCATTGCGGATCGGGCGGGCGCTGATTTCAGCGCGAACTCAAAAAACAAAGAGAAGTTTCCAATGCGGCTATCGAATCGACCTTGACTTTTTCAAGCGGTTGTGGAATCAATTGCCTCACCCTAGAGAACCTAAATTTGAAGAAGTGGACCGTTAGAGAGTTTTTCTAAGAATCACTTGTCATAGGCCTCAAAGTAGCACTTGTTTAGAGCGAAATCTTGGAATTCCATATAAAATCTCTATTTTGACCAACGCATCAAAACAAGAAGGGGAACGACACGAAAGGTACATAGGAAGTTAGGGTGGATAGGTTAGATGATGGTAGGATCAATTACATTGCGCTCCCCAACCGTTAATATATGTTTCTTGATGTGTCATTGGGATCGGCCGGGCGCTGATTTCAGCGCGAACTCAAAACAAAGAGAAGTTTCCAATGCGGCTATCGAATCGACCTTGACTTTTTCGCGGTTGTGGAATCAATTGCCTCACCCTAGAGAACCTAAATTTGAAGAAGTGGACCGTTAGAGAGTTATTCTAAGAATCACTTGTCATAGGCCTCAAAGTAGCACTTGTTTAGAGCGAAATCTTGGAATTCCATATAAAAATCTCTATTTTGACCAACGCATCAAAACAAGAAGGGGAACGACACGAAAGGTACATAGGAAGTTAGGTGGATAGGTTAGATGATGGTAGGATCAATTACATTGCGCTCCCCAACCGTTAATATATGTTTCTTGATGTGTCATTGCGATCGGCCGGGCGCTGATTTCAGCGCCAACTCAAAACAAAGAGAAAGTTTCCAATGCGGCTATCGAATCGACCTTGACTTTTTCGCGGTTGTGGAATCAATTGCCTCACCCTAGAGAACCTAAATTTGAAGAAGTGGACCGTTAGAGAGTTTTTCTAAGAATCACTTGTCATAGGCCTCAAAGTAGCACTTGTTTAGAGCGAAAATCTTGGAATTCCATATAAAAATCTCTATTTTGACCAACGCATCAAAACAAGAAGGGGAACGACACCTAAAGGTACATAGGAAGTTAGGGTGGATAGGTTAGATGATGGTAGGATCAATTACATTGCGCTCCCCAACCGTTAATATATGTTTCTTGATGTGTCATTATGGATCGGCCGGGCGCTGATTTCAGCGAACTCAAAAACAAAGAGAAGTTTCCAATGCGGCTATCGAATCGACCTTGACTTTTTCGCGGTTGTGGAATCAATTGCCTCACCCTAGAGAACCTAAATTTGAAGAAGTGGACCGTTAGAGAGTTATTCTAAGAATCACTTGTCATAGGCCTCAAAGTAGCACTTGTTTAGAGCGAAATCTTGAATTCCATATAAAATCTCTATTTTGACCAACGCATCAAACAAGAAGGGGAACGACACAAAAGGTACATAGGAAGTTAGGGTGGATAGGTTAGATGATGGTAGGATCAATTACATTATGCGCTCCCCAACCGTTAATATATGTTTCTTGATGTGTCATTGCGATCACCGGGCGCTGATTTCAGCGCGACTCAAAACAAAGAGAAGTTTCCAATGCGGCTATCGAATCGACCTTGACTTTTTCGCGGTTGTGGAATCAATTGCCTCACCCTAGAGAACCTAAATTTGAAGAAGTGGACCGTTAGAGAGTTATTCTAAGAATCACTTGTCATAGGCCTCAAAGTAGCACTTGTTTAGAGCGAAATCTTGAATTCCATATAAAAATCTCTATTTTGACCAACGCATCAAAACAAGAAGGGGAACGACACACTAAAGGTACATAGGAAGTTAGGGTGGATAGGTTAGATGATGGTAGGATCAATTACATTGCGCTTCCCCAACCGTTAATATATGTTTCTTGATGTGTCATTGCGATCGCCGGGCGCTGATTTCAGCGCGAACTCAAAACAAAGAGAAGTTTCCAATGCGGCTATCGAATCGACCTTGACTTTTTCGCGGTTGTGGAATCAATTGCCTCACCCTAGAGAACCTAAATTTGAAGAAGTGGACCGTTAGAGAGTTATTCTAAGAATCACTTGTCATAGGCCTCAAAGTAGCACTTGTTTAGAGCGAAATCTTGGAATTCCATATAAAATCTCTATTTTGACCAACGCATCAAAACAAGAAGGGGAACGACACGAAAGGTACATAGGAAGTTAGGGTGGATAGGTTAGATGATGGTAGGATCAATTACATTGCGCTTCCCCAACCGTTAATATATGTTTCTTGATGTGTCATTGCGATCGGCCGGGCGCTGATTTCAGCGAACTCAAAACAAAGAGAAGTTTCCAATGCGCTATCGAATCGACCTTGACTTTTTCAAGGTTTGTGGAATCAATTGCCTCACCCTAGAGAACCTAAATTTGAAGAAGTGGACCGTTAGAGAGTTATTCTAAGAATCACTTGTCATAGGCCTCAAAGTAGCACTTGTTTAGAGCGAAATCTTGGAATTCCATATAAAAATCTCTATTTTGACCAACGCATCAAAACAAGAAGGGGAACGCCACACCTAAAGGTACATAGGAAGTTAGGGTGGATAGGTTAGATGATGGTAGGATCAATTACATTGCGCTCCCCAACCGTTAATATATGTTTCTTGATGTGTCATTGCGGATCGGCCGGGCGCTGATTTCAGCGCGAACTCAAAACAAAGAGAAGTTTCCAATGCGGCTATCGAATCGACCTTGACTTTTTCAAGGGTTGTGGAATCAATTGCCTCACCCTAGAGAACCTAAATTTGAAGAAGTGGACCGTTAGAGAGTTTTTCTAAGAATCACTTGTCATAGGCCTCAAAGTAGCACTTGTTTAGAGCGAAATCTTGGAATTCCATATAAAATCTCTATTTTGACCAACGCATCAAAACAAGAAGGGGAACGACACCTAAAGGTACATAGGAAGTTAGGGTGGATAGGTTAGATGATGGTAGGATCAATTACATTGCGCTCCCCAACCGTTAATATATGTTTCTTGATGTGTCATTGCGGATCGGCCGGGCGCTGATTTCAGCGCGAACTCAAAACAAAGAGAAGTTTCCAATGCGGCTATCGAATCGACCTTGACTTTTTTCGCGGTTGTGGAATCAATTGCCTCACCCTAGAGAACCTAAATTTGAAGAAGTGGACCGTTAGAGAGTTATTCTAAGAATCACTTGTCATAGGCCTCAAAGTAGCACTTGTTTAGAGCGAAATCTTGGAATTCCATATAAAAATCTCTATTTTGACCAACGCATCAAAACAAGAAGGGGAACGACACGAAAGGTACATAGGAAGTTAGGGTGGATAGGTTAGATGATGGTAGGATCAATTACATTGCGCTCCCCAACCGCTAATATATGTTTCTTGATGTGTCATTGCGGATCGGCCGGCGCTGATTTCAGCAAACTCAACTCAAAACAAAGAGAAGTTTCCAATGCGCTATCGAATCGACCTTGACTTTTTCGCGGTTGTGGAATCAATTGCCTCACCCTAGAGAACCTAAATTTGAAGAAGTGGACCGTTAGAGAGTTTTTCTAAGAATCACTTGTCATAGGCCTCAAAGTAGCACTTGTTTAGAGCGAAATCTTGGAATTCCATATAAAATCTCTATTTTGACCAACGCATCAAAACAAGAAGGGGAACGACACCTAAAGGTACATAGGAAGTTAGGGTGGATAGGTTAGATGATGGTAGGATCAATTACATTGCGCTCCCCAACCGTTAATATATGTTTCTTGATGTGTCATTGCGATCGGCCGGGCGCTGATTTCAGCGCGAACTCAAAACAAAAAGAGAAGTTTCCAATGCGGCTATCGAATCGACCTTGACTTTTTCGCGGTTGTGGAATCAATTGCCTCACCCTAGAGAACCTAAATTTGAAGAAGTGGACCGTTAGAGAGTTTTTCTAAGAATCACTTGTCATAGGCCTCAAAGTAGCACTTGTTTAGAGCGAAATCTTGGAATTCCATATAAAATCTCTATTTTGACCAACGCATCAAAACAAGAAGGGGAACGACACGAAAAGGTACATAGGAAGTTAGGGTGGATAGGTTAGATGATGGTAGGATCAATTACATTGCGCTCCCCAACCGTTAATATATGTTTCTTGATGTGTCATTGCGGATCGCCGGGCGCTGATTTCAGCGCAACTCAAAACAAAGAGAAGTTTCCAATGCGCTATCGAATCGACCTTGACTTTTTCGCGGTTGTGGAATCAATTGCCTCACCCTAGAGAACCTAAATTTGAAGAAGTGGACCGTTAGAGAGTTATTCTAAGAATCACTTGTCATAGGCCTCAAAGTAGCACTTGTTTAGAGCGAAATCTTGGAATTCCATATAAAATCTCTATTTTGACCAACGCATCAAAACAAGAAGGGGAACGACACGAAAGGTACATAGGAAGTTAGGGTGGATAGGTTAGATGATGGTAGGATCAATTACATTGCGCTCCCCAACCGTTAATATATGTTTCTTGATGTGTCATTGCGGATCGGGCCGGGCGCTGATTTCAGCGAAACTCAAAACAAAGAGAAGTTTCCAATGCGGCTATCGAATCGACCTTGACTTTTTCGCGGTTGTGGAATCAATTGCCTCACCCTAGAGAACCTAAATTTGAAGAAGTGGACCGTTAGAGAGTTTTTCTAAGAATCACTTGTCATAGGCCTCAAAGTAGCACTTGTTTAGAGCGAAATCTTGGAATTCCATATAAAATCTCTATTTTGACCAACGCATCAAAAACAAGAAGGGGAACGACACGAAAGGTACATAGGAAGTTAGGGTGGATAGGTTAGATGATGGTAGGATCAATTACATTGCGCTCCCCAACCGTTAATATATGTTTCTTGATGTGTCATTGCGGATCGGCCGGGCGCTTGATTTCAGCGCCAAACTCAAAACAAAGAGAAGTTTCCAATGCGGCTATCGAATCGACCTTGACTTTTTCGCGGTTGTGGAATCAATTGCCTCACCCTAGAGAACCTAAATTTGAAGAAGTGGACCGTTAGAGAGTTATTCTAAGAATCACTTGTCATAGGCCTCAAAGTAGCACTTGTTTAGAGCGAAATCTTGAATTCCATATAAAAATCTCTCTATTTTGACCAACGCATCAAAACAAGAAGGGGAACGACACGAAAGGTACATAGGAAGTTAGGGTGGATAGGTTAGATGATGGTAGGATCAATTACATTGCGCTTCCCCAACCGTTAATATATGTTTCTTGATGTGTCATTGCGATCGGCCGGGCGCTGATTTCAGCGCCAACTCAAAACAAAGAGAAGTTTCCAATGCGGCTATCGAATCGACCTTGACTTTTTCAAGGGTTGTGGAATCAATTGCCTCACCCTAGAGAACCTAAATTTGAAGAAGTGGACCGTTAGAGAGTTTTTCTAAGAATCACTTGTCATAGGCCTCAAAGTAGCACTTGTTTAGAGCGAAAATCTTGGAATTCCATCGAAAATCTCTATTTTTGACCAACGCATCAAAAAAGAAGAAGGGAACGACACGAAAAGGTACATAGGAAGTTAGGGTGGATAGGTTAGATGATGGTAGGATCAATTACATTGCGCTCCCCAACCGTTAATATATGTTTCTTGATGTGTCATTGCGATCGGCCGGGCGCTGATTTCAGCGCAACTCAAAAAACAAAGAGAAGTTTCCAATGCGGCTATCGAATCGACCTTGACTTTTTCGCGGGTTGTGGAATCAATTGCCTCACCCTAGAGAACCTAAATTTGAAGAAGTGGACCGTTAGAGAGTTTTTCTAAGAATCACTTGTCATAGGCCTCAAAGTAGCACTTGTTTAGAGCGAAATCTTGGAATTCCATATAAAATCTCTATTTTGACCAACGCATCAAAACAAGAAGGGGAACGACACCTAAAGGTACATAGGAAGTTAGGGTGGATAGGTTAGATGATGGTAGGATCAATTACATTGCGCTCCCCAACCGTTAATATATGTTTCTTGATGTGTCATTGCGATCGGCCGGCGCTGATTTCAGCGAACTCAAAACAAAGAGAAGTTTCCAATGCGGCTATCGAATCGACCTTGACTTTTTCGGGTTGTGGAATCAATTGCCTCACCCTAGAGAACCTAAATTTGAAGAAGTGGACCGCTAGAGAGTTATTCTAAGAATCACTTGTCATAGGCCTCAAAGTAGCACTTGTTTAGAGCGAAATCTTGGAATTCCATATAAAATCTCTATTTTGACCAACGCATCAAAACAAGAAGGGGAACGACACGAAAGGTACATAGGAAGTTAGGGTGGATAGGTTAGATGATGGTAGGATCAATTACATTGCGCTCCCCAACCGTTAATATATGTTTCTTGATGTGTCATTATGATCGGCCGGGCGCTGATTTCAGCGAACTCAAAACAAAGAGAAGTTTCCAATGCGGCTATCGAATCGACCTTGACTTTTTCGCGGGTTGTGGAATCAATTGCCTCACCCTAGAGAACCTAAATTTGAAGAAGTGGACCGTTAGAGAGTTATTCTAAGAATCACTTGTCATAGGCCTCAAAGTAGCACTTGTTTAGAGCGAAATCTTGAATTCCATATAAAAATCTCTATTTTGACCAACGCATCAAAAACAAGAAGGGGAACGACACGAAAAGGTACATAGGAAGTTAGGGTGGATAGGTTAGATGATGGTAGGATCAATTACATTGCGCTCCCCAACCGTTAATATATGTTTCTTGATGTGTCATTGCGGATCGGCCGGGCGCTGATTTCAGCGAAACTCAAAACAAAGAGAAGTTTCCAATGCGGCTATCGAATCGACCTTGACTTTTTCGCGGTTGTGGAATCAATTGCCTCACCCTAGAGAACCTAAATTTGAAGAAGTGGACCGTTAGAGAGTTTTTCTAAGAATCACTTGTCATAGGCCTCAAAGTAGCACTTGTTTAGAGCGAAATCTTGGAATTCCATATAAAATCTCTATTTTGACCAACGCATCAAAACAAGAAGGGGAACGACACCTAAAGGTACATAGGAAGTTAGGTGGATAGGTTAGATGATGGTAGGATCAATTACATTGCGCTCCCCAACCGCTTAATATATGTTTCTTGATGTGTCATTGCGGATCGGCCGGGCGCCGATTTCAGCGCGAACTCAAAACAAAGAGAAGTTTCCAATGCGGCTATCGAATCGACCTTGACTTTTTCGCGGGTTGTGGAATCAATTGCCTCACCCTAGAGAACCTAAATTTGAAGAAGTGGACCGTTAGAGAGTTTTTCTAAGAATCACTTGTCATAGGCCTCAAAGTAGCACTTGTTTAGAGCGAAATCTTGAATTCCATATAAAATCTCTATTTTGACCAACGCATCAAAACAAGAAGGGGAACGACACGAAAGGTACATAGGAAGTTAGGGTGGATAGGTTAGATGATGGTAGGATCAATTACATTGCGCTCCCCAACCGTTAATATATGTTTCTTGATGTGTCATTGCGGATCGGCCGGGCGCTGATTTCAGCGAACTCAAAACAAAGAGAAGTTTCCAATGCGGCTATCGAATCGACCTTGACTTTTTCGCGGTTGTGGAATCAATTGCCTCACCCTAGAGAACCTAAATTTGAAGAAGTGGACCGTTAGAGAGTTTTTCTAAGAATCACTTGTCATAGGCCTCAAAGTAGCACTTGTTTAGAGCGAAATCTTGAATTCCATATAAAATCTCTATTTTGACCAACGCATCAAAACAAGAAGGGGAACGACACGAAAGGTACATAGGAAGTTAGGGTGGATAGGTTAGATGATGGTAGGATCAATTACATTGCGCTCCCCAACCGCTAATATATGTTTCTTGATGTGTCATTGCGGATCGGCCGGGCGCTGATTTCAGCGAACTCAAAACAAAGAGAAGTTTCCAATGCGGCTATCGAATCGACCTTGACTTTTTCGCGGGTTGTGGAATCAATTGCCTCACCCTAGAGAACCTAAATTTGAAGAAGTGGACCGTTAGAGAGTTTTTCTAAGAATCACTTGTCATAGGCCTCAAAGTAGCACTTGTTTAGAGCGAAATCTTGGAATTCCATATAAAATCTCTATTTTGACCAACGCATCAAAACAAGAAGGGGAACGACACGAAAGGTACATAGGAAGTTAGGGTGGATAGGTTAGATGATGGTAGGATCAATTACATTGCGCTCCCCAACCGTTAATATATGTTTCTTGATGTGTCATTATGGATCGGCGGGCGCCGATTTCAGCGAAACTCAAAACAAAGAGAAGTTTCCAATGCGGCTATCGAATCGACCTTGACTTTTTTCAAGGTTGTGGAATCAATTGCCTCACCCTAGAGAACCTAAATTTGAAGAAGTGGACCGTTAGAGAGTTATTCTAAGAATCACTTGTCATAGGCCTCAAAGTAGCACTTGTTTAGAGCGAAATCTTGGAATTCCATATAAAATCTCTATTTTGACCTAACGCATCAAAACAAGAAGGGGAACGACACCTAAAGGTACATAGGAAGTTAGGGTGGATAGGTTAGATGATGGTAGGATCAATTACATTGCGCTCCCCAACCGTTAATATATGTTTCTTGATGTGTCATTGCGGATCGCCGGGCGCTGATTTCAGCGAACTCAAAACAAAGAGAAGTTTCCAATGCGGCTATCGAATCGACCTTGACTTTTTTCGGGGTTGGGAATCAATTGCCTCACCCTAGAGAACCTAAATTTGAAGAAGTGGACCGTTAGAGAGTTTTTCTAAGAATCACTTGTCATAGGCCTCAAAGTAGCACTTGTTTAGAGCGAAATCTTGGAATTCCATATAAAATCTCTATTTTGACCAACGCATCAAAACAAGAAGGGGAACGACACGAAAAGGTACATAGGAAGTTAGGGTGGATAGGTTAGATGATGGTAGGATCAATTACATTGCGCTCCCCAACCGTTAATATATGTTTCTTGATGTGTCATTGCGGATCGGCCGGGCGCTGATTTCAGCGCAAACTCAAAACAAAGAGAAGTTTCCAATGCGCTATCGAATCGACCTTGACTTTTTTTAAGTTGTGGAATCAATTGCCTCACCCTAGAGAACCTAAATTTGTAGAAGTGGACCGTTAGAGAGTTTTTCTAAGAATCACTTGTCATAGGCCTCAAAGTAGCACTTGTTTAGAGCGAAATCTTGGAATTCCATCGAAAATCTCTATTTTGACCAACGCATCAAAACAAGAAGGGGAACGACACCTAAAGGTACATAGGAAGTTAGGGTGGATAGGTTAGATGATGGTAGGATCAATTACATTGCGTTCCCCAACCGTTAATATATGTTTCTTGATGTGTCATTGCGGATCGGCCGGGCGCTGATTTCAGCGAACTCAAAACAAAGAGAAGTTTCCAATGCGGCTATCGAATCGACCTTGACTTTTTCAAGGTTGTGGAATCAATTGCCTCACCCTAGAGAACCTAAATTTGAAGAAGTGGACCGTTAGAGAGTTATTCTAAGAATCACTTGTCATAGGCCTCAAAGTAGCACTTGTTTAGAGCGAAATCTTGAATTCCATATAAAAATTCTATTTTGACCAACGCATCAAAACAAGAAGGGGAACGCATACCTAAAGGTACATAGGAAGTTAGGGTGGATAGGTTAGATGATGGTAGGATCAATTACATTGCGCTCCCCAACCGTTAATATATGTTTCTTGATGTGTCATTGCGATCGCCGGGCGCTGATTTCAAATAACTCAAAACAAAGAGAGAAGTTTCCAATGCGCTATCGAATCGACCTTGACTTTTTTGCGGTTGTGGAATCAATTGCCTCACCCTAGAGAACCTAAATTTGAAGAAGTGGACCGTTAGAGAGTTATTCTAAGAATCACTTGTCATAGGCCTCAAAGTAGCACTTGTTTAGAGCGAAATCTTGGAATTCCATATAAAATCTCTATTTTGACCAACGCATCAAAAACAAGAAGGGGAAATCCACACAAAAGGTACATAGGAAGTTAGGTGGATAGGTTAGATGATGGTAGGATCAATTACATTGCGCTCCCCAACCGTTAATATATGTTTCTTGATGTGTCATTATGGATCGGCCGGGCGCTGATTTCAAATGCGAACTCAAAAAAGAGAGAAGTTTCCAATGCGGCTATCGAATCGACCTTGACTTTTTCGCTGGGTTGTGGAATCAATTGCCTCACCCTAGAGAACCTAAATTTGAAGAAGTGGACCGCTAGAGAGTTATTCTAAGAATCACTTGTCATAGGCCCTCAAAGTAGCACTTGTTTAGAGCCAAATCTTGGAATTC
>JADLZK010004158.1:0-201781 GCA_015847255.1 Hyparrhenia diplandra | reverse complement strand
GCTAAGCCCCGTTACCACAGGTCCACAAGTGTATGGTCCACAGTCCACGGCGGATGCGGTTGTGTCTTCAAGTCAAAAACGGGTCCACAGCCTCTGTCGAGAAGCGGAGCCACCACTCACTAGTCCACTATGGCGAGCTAGGGTGGCGGCCATCACTGTAGCTGGGCACCCCTTTCCCACACCCAGAGCTGACGCTGGCGAGGGAGGCCAAGGAGACGAGGAACCCATGGTGCGAGTGCAATACTTACGTGATTATATTGACACAGTTTAGCACTAGAATAATTTAATTTTGGCTGATTACATAACTCGAGCTAGTGTCCTAATGGCTTTGTGGATTATGTTGCTGAATTGCTGAAAATGAAGACTTAGGGGCTGTTTGGTTCCCATGAGACTAGGGACTAATTTTTAGTCGCATTTAGTCCCTAAATAACCAAACATGAGGACTAGGACTAATTTTTAGTCCCAATTTCACTAGACTCTTGGGAGGGACTAGGGACTAATTTTTAATCCCTATTAGTCTCTAGTCTCTAGTCCCTCCATCCAAACATGCCCTTACTCCTAAATTTGCTGAAAGGACCTGCTCGAATTGCTTGATTAATTCTGGTGCTGACATATGGTCAACCTATGCTACAAGTATTGAAATCGGGCACTTGACCTATGATGTTAATTGGCAACTATCATAGTTTGGTTTTGAGTCATTTGCAATATATTTATGGAGAAGTGTTAAGAGCTAGTGTCTCTAAAATTAAAGAGAAATAAAATGACCTTTGATATCATCAAAAGTAATAGGCCCAGGGTGCAATGCTACGGCAGCCTGAATCTCACGAGCTTTTGCCAGTTCCACAACAACTTAGACGTAGAAGACACAGTAAAAGTGGGTTAACGTGGCACCCTTTGGCAGGGGTTCACGGTTCCGTGTTTATATAGGGGAGAAACGCCCCCACCGTGGCTTATACATCAAGTAAGGATTGCAACAAACGTGGACTCTAGAGATTCGGCTACCTATCTTGTACAACAAGCCTAGAATACACCATATACATACACGGAACCCATTACAAGAATATCCTATCGTCAAACAAACACAACACAACGCTCAACAGGCTAAACATTAAAATGTCTTTTTTTTTTTTTTTTTTGACAACAGCTAAACATTCAAATGTTAAGTCCATAACTAAAGAAGCACGGGAAAGACAAAATAATATAGTATTTACCTCCCCAGGAGTAACCTGCAGCCCCAACACAAGACACTCATTTTGCTCAAAAAAATAATAATAAGAACTGTTGAAAGCTTTTCAGGCATGTGTACTTATCTACATCACTCCACGACATGTATGCTTAAGCATACAAGTTTTCACTCAAGGTCAAAGCATATTGATATATGTTATCATTGGATTCAAGATGTGTTGGATTCTAAGCAATTGTAGCTTGAGAAGGTTCACATCGATGACAATAGGGCAGATATGTTGACCTAGGTGATGACAAAGGGAAACTCAAGGTTTGTTGCTGGCTCACTAGCATGACTGCCAGCAGTGAGACCCTCCATGATGTGGGAGGGGGAGTTTGTTGGGCTATTCCTTTACATGGAGGATGAATTTGGAGCCTAACAAAGTAGGCCAAACTAGCCAGAAGCCCATTGCTTGTGCATTGTTGATCTGGGATTGAATCAACAGTTGAGATTGATCCTAGAAAGGATAAAAGGAAGAAAACCCTAGCCACCATGCTCAAGACAATAGAGAGAGTTGCTTTTGTTTGAGAGAGAGAGAGAGAGAGGAGATAGCACAACACAAGAACAACACAATGTGAGAGAGAGGAACAAGTAGGAGAAGCAAATTTGGCCAGATTTGGTTGCTCTTAACTGGTGTTCTTCAAGCTCGGTGAAAGGTCCTAATGGCTAGAGGGGGGGTGAATAGCCTATAAAAAAATTTCTACAACAACACTTAAGACAAGAGGTTAGACAATTAGAAGGCGAAGCAAATAATGCGGTGCTACAATTCTAACTATGCAAGCCACCTACACAATCAATACTAGATGAATGCTATGATCTCTAGTCACACAATCTAAAACTTTATGTCAATCCTAGGTGGAAGCACTACACAACTAGAACAAGACAACTAGCAAGAACAAATACTATTACTAAAGCTAAACAAGATAAACACTGTAAATACAAGAGTAGAGATGATCGATATACCGCCGGTGTAGAAAAGAGGATGATGCCAATCACCGATGTCAATGAGAAATCTCCAACGAGCTCAAACACAAATTGACACGATGATTTATCCCCGAGGTTCACGTGCTTGCCGGCACGCTAGTCCTCGTTGTGGTGATACACCCATTTGATGATTCACAGGCTTAATGGCTGGTGCCAAATCCCTCACAAGAGGGGATCCACAAGCCACGAGCAATCCACTAATGATTCCTTTCGTGAAGCTCCCGCGGGGAAGGATCAAACCCCTCACAAGTCCACCAGTGTGGCCTCGAACAAACTCCGGTCGAGCTCAACACCTCAACCAACTCCAAGCCGCTAGGGAACCGGGCAAATTCCTAAGAGAAACAAGAATCCCATAGCTCCTCCGAAGAACAAGTGCTTCTAGATGCAATCAACAAGCAAATGCACTTGAATCTCACTCAATCTCACCAAAGAATCAAAGTTAGGCAAGAGAGATGAGTGGAGGGGAGTTTCTTCAGCTCAAGAGGATGTTAGAGTGTTCAAATGTGCAAGAGAGGTCCCAAAGGACCGGCCACGCCACTAATATAAGCCCCACCCAAAGATAGAGATGTTGGGGTGGAAAACAGCCAGAATCGGGCGCGCCGGACACGCCAGAGTCCTGCGCGGGACGCGTCCGGCGCCATGTAAACTGCATTCTTCATCGATGCCCGTTGGCGTCCGGTGCTAGCGTCCGTGGTCAGCCCGTTTGCGGGGGCTCTCTCGATCTGCGTCCAGCGCCGCGACGGACGCGTCGCCAACACACACGCGTGCGGCGCAGAGCCCCTCGGCGTGTGCGGGACGTCGGGGTCGAAACCCCGGCATCCAAATAAGAGTCCGTTTGGACGCTCCGATCCGCGCCGCACCGCGCCGAGTCGTGCCACCATGCGCCGGACACCCGCCTGGCGTCCGACACCTCTTCCTTCAGTGTCCGGCACTCGATCCATAGCTCATTTTCGTCACCGCGTCGTCGCCTTCACTTCAACTTGCTACCCAACAAGTATACCAACTTGAGAATGAGGGTTAGCAAGATTTCTCCGACAAATTACATCCGGTGTAATAGAAAATAAGCATCTCATTTTCTCAAAAGCGTTGAATCCCGCCTCTCAAACTCAGCGGGAGGATGAGCGGTACCCAAACCCAACTCAACCCTGCAAACCGCCGTCGCCTTTGCAAATGTGCCAACACCACCAAGTGTACATCTCCATGTGCATGTGTGTTAGCAATTTCACAACCAAGTTCAAAGGCGAAGTTAGTGCGCTAGATTCTAAATGCATATGCAAGTCACAATGAACCTAGAGGCACTTCAAATTTGAATTAGCCGTTGAATTCTCCTCTTGATAGTCGGCTATCTATCCAAAATGTGATCACACTCTCTATAGTATCTTGATCACCGAAAGCAAACCCTATCAAGATATACCTTTGCCTTAATCTCCAGGTCCCTTCCTTTCCAACATGAGAGCTCGATGATTCACCATGTCCGTCATCATCGTCCATGTCCATGATCATGTAGCTCCACGTCAACCATGTCATCCTATCTCTTAAGCACACTTAGAGTGGAGGATTAGCAAACAAGGGTGTCATCAATTATCAAAACCAAACATGAGATTTCACCCGGTGATTGGAGGCTCAACCATGGTTGGATTGATGCAAAACTTGGTGAGATCATTCCTCACTTAGAGTACTTTGATATGTTCAGTTGGTTTGAGAATTGGTTGAGTAGAGCATCAGATTTTAGAGGGGTTTTGTCAGTTCGCGTCACTACAAATTTAGGACAGAGTAGTCTTGGTAGATGATTTGTTTAAGGGGTGAAACGGTGTCCGATTGATCTGAAATTTGGTCAGTGGTGAGGGAACTCGTGGTCTACTTGCCTACAAATGTGCACATTGGAGCTGTAGTTTGTAAGATATGAACTAATTACTGAAGGGGGTAGAATTTGTGGCTTCTCTGGTTGGTTGTTGTTATTCCTCTTGTTAATAGGTTGTGGGTGTTGCCAAGTTGTAACTTCATGAATGTGGTGCTGATGGCGTAATCCTCTAGATACTCTAGAGAAGACTCATTGTATCTATTGTTGATTATAGTGGAAGTTTGGCTTGGAGTGGACTAGTTGGTCCCATGGTTTTTACTCCTTAACTTGAGGAGGTTTTTCACATAAATTGTTGTGTCAATTGTGAATTATGATTGTTATTTCCACTATGTATCTAGTGGTATAAGTTCTCCTCATGATTTAACAAAAGTTGAGGGATTAATTGTGCTTTGTTGTGCACCCTTTATCCCAATAGGCTGATGTGTGGCTCTAGTTGTGAGAGATGAATTGAAGACGGCGTGTGGTGAATCAGTGAATGAGGAATGCCCATGCACTCGGACCCGTTCATGGATGTCATATATATAAGACAACCACGTTGTGAGGCGACGCGTATAGGAAAGGCTAAGCTAGCAAAGCACGTGATTGATCCCCCGATGTTATGGATTCAAGTTGTAGTACTAGCACATTGCTCTTACTGCTAGGATAGGTTTTAGTTAACTCCCATCATCATATCTATTGATTGGGTTGCATGTTATGGGTGGGCTAGGTGGGAGAATGGGATGGGATGCACATGTTCATCATACTAAGGGGTGAATCTAAGGGGGACTAGGGGGGGCTCTAGCCCCCCTATAGCCACCAGATCGTTAGAGCCCCCCTTAGCCCCCAAATTTTTGTACCATTGGATGCTGTCTTGAGGAAGGGCTTAAGCTTGCCCAAGGTTGAAGACAACACCTCAATATAGAGTTGCCTCTTGTTGGATCGTATGAACATACTATAATTGCCTCTCCTTAGGCTTGGGCTTGGTGAGATGCACGAAACAAGCGAGGTGAACGTGGGAGGAGCGAAGAAATCAACCAGACAAAGATAGTGTTGCATTCATTGTGTGTCATTTGCCAAACAGAGGAGATAGAGTTTTAAAAAAAAAAGATAGAGGAGAGATATAAATACACGAAACAAGCAAGGTGAACGTGGGAGAGCGACCAAACCAATAGAAAGTTAGGTGTTGCATTCATTGCCTGACATTTGTTGAACAGAGGATAGATACCTCCAATCCATTTTGTCGATATCCACTGCAAGTGCTTAATTTCATGGAGAAGCTAAGGAGAGGACAGGTAGCCAGAGATGCCTGGCCTAACGTACAAGTGAATACCGTGTGGCTGTTGTATTATCCACCCTCGAAACTTTTTACTACTACACTAACGAATCCATTTGATTTGCTGGAGGGTACAACTATGTCGTAGGACATACGCGGCTAACAATCAACCCAAGCATACAATGCAAGCAAGGACATACAGTACACCGAATAAATGTTAGCTCGTATTGCGCAACCAGGAGCGATCGATACGACATACTCACGCTAAGTACATCTAGAGATGGTACAGTCCAGAACAAAACGAAAATACTCATGGAAACAAAATGACAATGCAAGATGGACAACAAATCAACTGCACACATGCATGCGCCGCCACGGAAGCGTAGGGGCGTGCTGCATGCATGCATGCGTGGCTCCCACTCGTGTGGAGCGACAGTTGTGAGAGCATGCATGCAGTTGGATTTGACTAGACGACTAGTCAAGCACCACCCAATGTGCTTCACAGTATGGCATGGTTGTAGCCTTTTTTTCACAACGGTTGGGGCATGTACTATATGTCCCTTCAATGCATGTTTTTTTAAAAAAAAAAACACCCCATGCGAGGCTGGAGACCATGTCGACCACCGTCCATCGCCAAGGATGCACGGTGAAGAGGATGCACGAGCGTCGTCTCCTTCTCGCCCTCCTCCTCACGAGCTGCGGCCTTCTTTGCGGCGGCGCGCGCCCCGCTCGGGCCCCGACGCCGTCGGCCGACCTCGCTCGATCCACCGGGCGAGGCTACCGTCTACCTGGACCACGGCCGGCGGCGACCACTGCTCCTTTGAGGGAATCTCTTGCTCCTCCTCCCGGCGCATCATCGCCATCAACCTCGCGAGGATGGGCTGGGCGGGACCCTGCCCCCTCCCTCTCCTCGTTCACCGCTCGCTCCGTCGCTCCGGCTCGGGGGAAACGCCCTCTCGGCGCCGTCCCCACCGCTCAGAGCCCCGTCCCTCACCGGCCTCTCTCTCGACGACAACGCCTTCACCTCCCTCCCCCAATATATATGGGCATGCAGCCGGAGCCCGTCGGCCCGGCCCGTGGCACAGTAAATCGGCCCGGCCCGAGCACGGCACGGCCGGTCTGCCGGCGTGCCGTCTTGCCCGGCCGGTGGGGCGTGTCGGGCTGAGGCCACCTCTCCCGGCCCGTGGCACGCCCCGTGGCGGTCCGGTGTACGCCTTGGCCTGCTCTTTGCTAAAGGGCTAAAGGCACGGTGCTCGAGCTTAAAGGCCCGCTCTTTGCCTTGGCCTGCTAGTGCTTAAAGGCTCGCTCTTTTGGCCGCTCTTTGCTTAAAGGCACGCTCTTTGCTTAAAGGCCTGCCCGTCCCCGTGAGTCCCTCCCTCCCTATCCATTCCCCATTTCCCCCCACCGCCACACACAGGCACACGGACGTGACGGACCGCGGCCGAGCGGCGAGGCGGGGCCGCGGGCGCGAGGAGCAGCGGGCGGCGGGCGGCGGCCGCGGCGGCAGCGAGGAGCGGCGGCGGCGGCGCGCGGCGCCGCGGCAGGGCCCGGCTCCGGCATGAGGGAGCGAGAGGCGGCGCGCGCTGCGGAGGAGCGGCGTGCCGTGCCGCGGGCGTCCGCCCCGTGCTCCCGTGCTATCCGGGCGGCTGGGCGGCCCAACGGCGCGTGCGGTGGGCCGTTGCCTCGGCCGGCAAATAGCCCGCCAAGCACGCAAATAGCCCGACAGGCCCGACGCCGTGCTGGCCCGCACGGCCCATAGCGCGCTGCCGAATAAGGCCGGGCGCCGCTATAGCGTTTTCGGCCCGAAATGCAAACAGGGACATATATACTCCCCAAGGACTTTCCGCGGGGGATGCCCGCGCTGAGGCACCTCAGCATGGACAACCTCCACCTGCCGCAGTGGCCCTTCCCCCACGCCATCACCGTCTGCACCTCCCTCCGCACCTTCTCCGCCTCCAACGCCTCATGGAGGGGGAACTACCCTTGCAGTGGCTGGCTTGGCTTGGTATGCGACAACAGCTCAGATGTAGCCATCATCTTCATGCATCACTACGAGTTATCGGGGACAATATCGCCGGCCATAGGGGACCTGATAGGCCTTCAAAAAATTGTGCGGAAACAATAAGCTTCTTGATGTCAGAAACAATAAGCTCACCGGCCAACTGCCCAAGTTTAATCCATCTGTTCGTGTGTTGGTAGATGGCAACGCGTTTAACGAGGAAATAGTCATAAGGTCCTGCTGCTGATGCATGATGCAGGCAGTCAGACAGATGCCCTGTTAAAGTAAATAAAGGAAATATCATCATTTTTCTAATTGGGTTGAATTCTTTTGGGCTCTGGCTGTTCTTGTTCTCTGAAATGGGTAATTTTCGCTGGCGCGATAATAAATGATACAAAGTTCCTTCTAATTCTCTTTGCTTTGCTTGTCTTGAGAAGCCAGAAGCTCCACAGAAACAGGGCATGCACGTATTCAATGAAAATGGATTCTCTTTGCATACTTGTAATAACTTGCTAGTTCCATCGTCCACTTCCGTTACATTCAGCATAACCAGCTGTCTGTCGCTAAGGCATATGTCACCCACCTTATTATTGGCCCGTGACAGTATGCAACCAGAAAACAGCGTGAGACACCAAATCATCAGAGATGAGATCCTGAACAGCGCAGATAACCAAGAATATTTGCAACCATGACAGGAGCAGCAAGGGCTTATTGCATTTAAAGTTGCGACTTCAGAGTTCATTTGAGGTTCTTGTTAAACCAGTCGATCGTGTCACCCAGCGCTTCCTCAGCACTCTTGACAGCATGTTCGTCATCATCGCTGTACCTCACACTCCATCCGTGCGCAACACCAGGGAAAATCTTGACAAAGTGAGCAACCTGTAGACCGAATTTTGGCATGGTTGTGACAATTTGTAAGGAACCCATGATCAGAGCTAATGGCCTAGCTTTGTGGGTTATATACGTTGCTGAATTGCTGAAAGTGAAGACTTACTCCTGAGTTTTCTGAAAGGACCTGCTCGAATTGCTTGACTAATTCTGGTGGTGACATATGGTCAATCTCGGCTCCAAGTATCGAAATCGGGCACTTGACCTCTGATGTTAATTGGCAACTATCATTAGGTTTTGAGCCATTTGCGATAGAATTAAGCATGGAGAAGTGTTAAGAGCATCTCCAAAATTAAAGCGAAATAAGATGACCTTTGATATCGTCAACAGTAATAGGCCCAGGGTGCAATGCTACGGCGGCCTGAATCTCATGAGTTTTTGCCAGTTCCACAACAACAATTCCTAGATGTCAGAGAAGACACAACACGCTCAGCAGGCTAAACATTCAAATGTTAAGTCCACAACTAAAGAAGCACGGGGAAGACAAGATAATATACTGTATAGTATTTACCTCCCCAGCAGTAACCTGCAGCCCCAATACAAGACACTCCTTTCTCCTTTAGAGCAGCAATAACTGGTTTGGCCTCTTCAAACGCATTTTTCTAGCACAAGATACATATCTTTTTCCATTATTATCCCGTAAACTTTTTTTTTTTAAAAAAAAGAGACACAAATATTCTGCTGCGAAAAATCGTAGCCAATTATTGTGTACGAACAAGGTTAATATGATATAACGATATGCATAGGCAGCCATGTGAATTTGGATGCAGATAAGTACACCAGGTTTGGATGCATCTAAATTATGTTTAATAATGACAGAGGTGGGTAATTCAGATGCATATTTATATTATTACTTATTGGTTTTAATTATGACAGAGGTGAATAATGATTTTAGAAACCATAATAGATCCAACGAATATTAATATTAAATGATTACTAGAGTTTGTGAACTAATGGCTATTTTTTCTGAGAATTCCTGATTTATATTTTTTTAGACTGCCTTATGAGCATTAATAAATAGAGGTTCCATTGGACGCCTCCATTTAGTAATAATAAGATTAGTCTATGACTTTTGAACAATTTTGAATATATATCCAATTAGTACACCAGGTTGCTTTGGAGAGTTTAAAATTTTAGTTATCACAACACAAACATTTTTTTTTTTTATTTTCCTATACTACCAATTTACTACTGTGCTAAAAAAAGTACTCTTTCTCTGTTTCCAAATTATAGTTCACTTTTGGTTTTTACTAGATACATTGATTTTCTTTATGCAACTTAGCTATACAAAGAGGTCTAGATACATAATAAAAGAAATAGATCTAGAAATGCCAAAGTGAACTATAATTTAAAACGGAGAGAGTATTAGAATAAGGTTGATGAGAAGACAAACCGGATTATGCGACTGCATCCACATTCCAGGATTGTTGGGATTGCTGGGGTCATATGGATCCCCATGCAGGAAATCAGGCACCACAACAAAGTAACCGGTCGAAGCAACTTTGTCGGCTATCTTCCTTCGCGAGATAATAAACATGTAACATCATCAAATACTAATGTAATTCAGAGCTAAAGCTAATGCAATTCAAACTTTAAATAACCCATTGGACAAATTTTAAACCTTACAGGACCCAGGCTGAGCAAAGCGATTAACTCGGTTTATAGCAACTACCCAGCTCAGACTACTAGGTGAGAGTGAGATTACTCAGATTAGCAGGTGCTCAACTGCGCTTTACTGATTTTTTTCCCATCACTGCCATCAACTCACCCAAAAATTAAGTTTTAACGAAAGAAAAGTACAAAGCTAAATAGATCATCATATTCTCAGGCGTAAAAAAAAAAAACATATTCATAGCGTACCTCAGCTTTGGCGCTTCGAACCCTACAAAGAAGAACAGATTTCAGTGCTAGCAAATAAAAACACAAACACAAGAACTTTGAAGCTTGCCTCGGGGAGCTCAGGCCTCAGAGATTACCGAAGGCGTCGGCGATGAGGACGACGGCCGCCTTGGACCCGGCAGAGCCGGTGACGTATGCCTTCTGCCCGCCGAAGTCGTCAACAACTTCTCCCCCTCCGCTGGCCTCCTGATCCAGCGCCGGCGGGTTCTCAAAGCAGTGCGAGCTTGCCATGCTCTCACACACTTCCTTCTTTAGTTTTGTTTGCAGATGCTGTCTCGGGACGACGAAGGGATTAGACAGTAGTTTGCTTTTACATATACTCCTATATATAGATAGATAGATTTGAACCACAAAGACCTTTCGTTCAGAGAAAGTTAAGCTGGCCGGTGGTAACTCGCGCAGGCGAGATTCGGTGGCAGAAAATACTGAGTGCTGTGATCTCACTGCTAACGCAAGGTCCATTCTAGAGAGAGTGCAGGGATTTGAGTCTAGGTTAATAATAATCATGCCGTTATGAATTTAATGTTTCAAGGCACGTCAGTCACCGCTTCTTATCAAATAAGTAGTGTAGCTAGGATCGACTGATATCAATATAATTTCCTCACAACTTGAAATATGCCATAAACGTGTCATGTATTTGGGTGCCTCATTTCTTCAGACCATAGAAAGATCCTCCTATTCCCCTTACTCTCACCTCGCTCGCTGACATATGGGACCCACTCATCAGCGCTCCACTTCATGTCTCCCTGGTCCCTGCGGTATTCCCTATCTCCGACGGCTTGTTCATGCCTCCCGTGCACCCACACCATCGCCCCAGCCCTAGTCCCACCACAGCAACCAGACATGCACGAACGACCAAACCCATAGTCACTAGTCAGGCATCATCACTGAGATCACACGCAGCACCCAAGCCGTACCACTTACGTTTTCTACAAAAATTATGATATAAAAGGGGGACTTGGCGTGCACATTCGCCTGCCCTCGTCGTCAACTTGTTGCCATTTCTTGGCAGACTTTTTAGACCAAAGCTCTTGACCCTGCTTATATTAAAAGCACAAGGTAGCTGCTGGGGTTATCAACTTACAAGAGTTCAGCAACGGAGAATAGCAAAAGAAACTTAACAGACTTCGCCTACACCACCCCCTCACATGCCAAAAGAGCTACAAAGAAACGATTGAAAAGTAAAAACACGATAGATCTGCCGGCAGATCTTCTCCACTTGGTCTTCCAGCTTGATGTAGCAACATTTTTTCTTTAGTAACTCCTGCAGCTTGGCGATTGCATCCTCCATCACATGTAGCTCCCTCACCAACTTCTTCTGTGTCAAAAAACACCCACAACTTTATAAGCTATCACTTCAGGAGATTTAATCAACACTTAGGGCCTGTTTGGTCTATGGTAGCTCACCCCAAAACCTGTCATATTCGAGAAGATGAGGCAATTTCATTGTTCTAGTAGCTCCCTAATAGCTCTCCTTTTATAGGTGACCACCAGTAGCTCCCTCTTCTCCCAGCAGCTTCGCACAAGTCATGGCATTTTTATTTTGCACCCTTCATTGGCCTCCTCATGCCTATTATTTTTATTTTTTGCACCCTTCTTTTGGGGCTCTTAACCCTTTTTTTTTCTCTAATATAAAAGATGTCCATCTCTTTGAGAAGAAAAAAAAACAAGCATGAAACGTATTTTTTAACATAATCCATAAAATGCAAATGGACACAATATCATCATCCTAGTTTACAACATTTTATTACTCCCTCCATAGTTGAAAAGAAAGATGTTTTGAAAAAGGTTTGGGTCAAACATTGAAAACATAAATCGTGAATAACTTTTAAGTCGTTAAGTTTAGAAATGTGAAAATCATATCAATAGATTTGTCTTGAAAAAATACTTTCATAAAAGTATACATATATAATTTTTAATAAATATTTTTATAGAAAAAAAAAGTCAAAGTTGTGCTTTGGAAACCGTGTTGCTGTCCTAAACGTCTTTCTTTTCAACTATAGAGGGGTATGTATTTAGCACAACCAATCTACCAGAATAATTTGCAACCATGACAGGAGCAGCAAGGGCTAGCTTATTGCATTTAAAGCTGCGACTTCAGAGTTCATTTGAGGTTCTTGTTAAACCAGTCCATCGTGTCACCCAGCGCTTCCTCAGCACTCTTGACAGCATGTTCGTCATCATCGCTGTACCTCACACTCCATCCATGCGCAACACCAGGGAAAATCTTGACAAAGTGAGCAACCTGTAGACCGAATTTTTGGCACGGATTTGTAAGGAACCCATGATGCGAGTGCAATACGTGATTGACACAGTTTAGCACTAGAATAATTTAGTTTTGGCTGATTACATAACTCGAGCTAATGGCCTAGCTTTGTGGGTTACGTTGCTGAATTGCTGAAAGTGAAGACTTACTCCTGAGTTTTCTGAAAGGACCTGCTCGAACTGCTTGACTAATTCTGGTGGTGACATATGGTCAATCTCGGCTCCAAGTATCGAAATCGGGCACTTGACCTCTGATGTTAATTGGCAACTATCATTAGCTTTTGAGCCATTTGCGATAGAATTAAGCATGGAGAAGTGTTAAGAGCATCTCCAAAATTAAAGCGAAATAAGATGACCTTTGATATCGTCAACAGTAATAGGCCCAGGGTGCAATGCTACAGCGGCCTGAATCTCATGAGTTTTTGCCAGTTCCACAACAACAATTCCTAGATGTCAGAGAAGACGCAACACGCTCAGCAGACTAAACATTCAAACATTAAGTTCACAACTAAAGAAGCACGGGGAAGACAAAAGAATATAATATTTACCTCCCCAGCAGTAACCTGCAGCCCCAACACAAGACACTCCTTTCTCCTTCAGAGCAGCAATAACTGGTTTGGCCTCTTCAAACCCTTTTTTCTAGCAAAAGATACATATCTTTTCATTATTATCCCATAAGCATTTTTTTTTAAAAAAAAGACCCCAAGAATCTGCTGCAGAAAAATCGTAGCCAATTATTGTGTACGAACAAGGTTAATACTATGATATAAGGATATGTGTAGATCCGGCAGGCATCTGTACTTATCTGCACCATTCCACGACACGTATGCTTACAAATACTTAGCTTGGTTTGCATGATGCAAACCAAGGCCTAGATTTGAGTTAAAAATTTTATTTTAGTTTTAGTAATGAAAAAGTGAGCAATCTGGATGCAAATTTAATGAATTAATCTTACTCGATTATACCATAATAGAATGGTGGATAATATATGTGAATTTACAGGTTACTCTAGATTATATTTAATAATGACAGAGGTGGGTAATTCAGATGCATATGTATATGATTAGTTGATTACTTCATGTGAGTTACTTTATATGGTTCTCATAATAGCGGAGGTGAATAATGAGTTTAGAAAACATAATAGAACCGATGAATATCAATATTAAATGATTGCTCGAGTTTGCAAACTCATGGCTATTTTATGAGAAATTCTTATTTTTTTAAAAAAAAACTCGGGCGGGTAGGGGGTGAAGAAAACAATGTTGTACTAACTAATTAACTAATGACGCGACAAAGAGAGCCCGACGCACAGTGACAGCTCAGGGCATCAAGGGAGTCACCTCGCCGGCCTTGCTCAAGTCCATCGCCAGCATAGGAATGAACCTTGGTTTAGTCCCCCCTCCCCTCTCTCTCTCCCGCCTTACTCATTTTAGTCCATTTTATTTGTCCTAAATTGGCAAACATGTTGACTAAAACAGGGACTAGTGGTTTAGTCCTTTAGTCTAGGGTGACTAAAGAGGACTAAACGCCCACAAAGGACATCCCCTGCCCCTCATTATCCATCCTCCCCCACCCACCCTTCCTCAGCATTTACACTTCCTAGTTATGACAATTTTATAAATAGATTGGTCTTTCAATCCACCTCAGCATCACTGTAGTTAAAGAAGAGATTATCTCTAGTTTCCAGTTTTCCATGGCATTTACACTTCTCTGAACCTTTATACTCCCTAGTTTGAACTCTGTTATGCCACAACATACACCCAGAGAGGAAAGACTTTCATATAGGTTCAAAGAATTTTCTGGAATGGAGGCAATTTTGATTCCAAATCTTACAATACTAGGTGAATACCCAAGGGTTGCTGCTGCGGGGATTCCAAATAATTTATAAAGAAATTGAACTATTTATATTTATAGTTATATAAATGAAACTATTTTAAATTAATTTGGTGAATGGTTTGACACATAATTCAACTAAATGCATGTTAGTGGATAAAGATAAACTATCATAATTACATGTGCTAGTTGGCTATAATTACAACTTCTAGTGGGTTGTTGATGTGGATAGCTTGCATGTTGAGAGAATTCACTAGTGGGGTTTAGTTTGAACTCTGTTATGCCACAACATACACCCAGAGAGGAAAGACTTTCATATAGGTTCAAAGAATTTTCGTAGGAAAGGAATGGAGGCAATTTTGATTCCAAATCTTACAATACTAGGTGAATACCCCGCGGGTTGCTGCGGGGATTCCAAATAATTTAAAAAGAAATTGAACTATTTATATTTATAGTTATATAAATGAAACTATTTTAAATTAATTTGGTGAATGGTTTGACACATAATCGTAGACAACTAAATGCATGTTAGTGGATAAAGAGAAACTATCATAATTACATGTGCTAGTTGGCTATAATTACAACTTCTAGTGTGTTGTTGATGTGGATAGCTTGCATGTTGAGAGAATTCACTAGTGGGGTTTATCTTTATAGAAGTATAAGATAAGATAAGATAAGATTGGTAGGCAGACAGCAATTTGACTGCCAATATAATGCATGCTGCTAGTAGATCATGTTTGGAGTCATCTGGATATTTACAGTTAGGACTGTAAAAAACATTCTTTAACTACCTATTGACTGCTTCATTATCTCCTTAAATTTTATTTCTCATCTGAATCAACATAAATAGAAACAAGGTACAGACAAATATTTTCAGGAATAGTTCAGAAAAGAGGCAGGGGACAACGAACCGAAGTGTGCGACTTTATCCACACAGGTAAGGGCTTCTCAGCATTCTCTGGTACAAAAGGATCCCCATGTAAGAAATCTGGTACCACAACAAAGTACCCTGATGAAGCAACCTTATCAGCTATCTTCCTTCATGAAATAAGACAAGAAAATACTATCAAAATATGTTTACAGGTGGTCATTATGACAAAATTTGGTAGTATATAAAATTCGACACAACCAGAGATCACCATTAAACTTCTGTATGGGACTCTGGGAACCATTTCTAATCTAAAAGGTAAATAAACAGAAAAAAGAACAAACGTAGTCCAGTTCCTAAGTTTCTGAATAATAACCCAATGATCCATTTGGAAAAAACACATAGGAAGAATGCACATGGATCGAATATATGAAGCAATACTGTATTTAGCTTATAGGTAGGCCATTTACTAATAGTGAACGGTGAAGAGTTGCTACTGTGATCTGATTCACAGGATCTTTTTCCATCTAGTCACAACAAACTCCCGGAACCAGCAAGAGATGGTGATTTAATAACACCCACTGGCATAGGACACAGCAACTTTTTTTTTTAGCATTGAATTGGATACAGCAACTGAGCAACAGGATACAAGTTTCAGCACTTCAGTGTCAACTTTAAGACGAGCAAAATAATCAGCAGTTTTTAGTAGCAGCTAGACTGTACTAGTACTAGCAGCACATAATCACCTATCATTGATATCACATATATCCCCTAAGAATCCACCACGATTCATCTTCATCAAGGCATCAACCCTAGTGATTCTACAGATCTCTGGATGCAAGGGCGTTTGCAAAAAATACATAATGATAATAATAACAATAACGATGATAATAAAGAACACAGGGGTCACGGGGAAGGCCGTCACCTCAGATTCGGCGCTTCGAATCCTGCAAGAGAAAGGCTTTTACTAGTAAGTAATAACGTGTCAAACTCCAAGCGAAAGATTCGAAGCAAGGGAAGCAGATTCGAAGGAAAACCGAAGCAAGTACGTACCGAAGACGTCGGCGACGAGGACGACGGCGGCCTTGGAGTCCTCGGGGCCGGCGACGTAGGCCTTGAGCCCGCCGAAGCTGTCGACGACCTTGCCCTCCCGGAGGCCGGGTTCAGGGCTGGCGGGTTATCGCAGCACTGAGAGCTCGCCATCGAGCTCTCTTCTGCTTCCCTCTTTCCCTCGGGCTGAGGAGGATATAGAAAAGGGGAACATATTTCCCTCTTTCCCTCGGGCTGAAGGGCTATAGAAAAACGTCAATGCAAATGGCGACCGACACACGGGGTTTTTAAATTCCCACAGCTGGGGGGGTTAAGTGAAAAAAACGGCGGACGCTTGGATCTAGATCTTGGCGGGCCGGTACGCGAGTACACGACGCGGACGGTTCCGACATAGAAAAGGGGCAATACAAATGGCGACCGGGAGCGGGGTTTGGAAATAACTTTCTACCTGCCGAGAACCGGATAGGGAGCCCCTGTTTGTTATTCCGAAGTCTGGTAGCCATGACCCATGATGCATCTTAACGTGTTGGTGTTACGTTTCAATAGAGCTGAATAGCAAAGACTTGGTAAAGGGGGCATGTTTGGTATCATGGTCATTTAGATATGACTGTCTTCCTCCTAGAATTTGGTAATGTTACCTAGTAAACCTTGCTCATAGAATTTGGTATGTTACCCCACAAATTCGTCGACCACCCAGTGATAGAAACAAAAACACCACCCGAGAAAGAAACGTGAGAAGAAGCGAAGAAACACAAAGAGACACAAGGGAGAGGTCAGAAACCAAAGACGGGATACCTTGTCATCATCACCGTCGGCGTCCTCGCAGGCAGAGGCGCGACGCCTTCTTGGTGGGGCTGCTACTGTCGTCCTTAGAGGCGAGCGGAAGGCACGCTTGATGGGGGTGAGCCACGATGTGCCGCCTTTCTTGCCCATGTTGGCCGGCGGCATCCGCGAGGGCATCGGCGAGGTAGGATACGAAAGAGCAAGAGCGGAGCGGGGGAGGGCTGTGAGCTGGAGTCGGTGGAAGGGCGCATCAGGCGGACCACCTCCGCCGCCGCCGTGTTGTGGCCGCCTGCCTCGTCTATTGTCGCGGTAGCCACGGCTAGCGCGATGGCGTGTCACTGCTCCTCAGTTACCACCATCGGTTGTGGGTGTGGGTGCGTGTGCGCCCATGGAGCAGCACTAGCTTGCATCTGGAGGGGTGGGCGATGCATTAGACGGAATAGAGGGAGGTGGGATAACAACCCCCTCCCCCCCAGGTTTTGTAGAGACTCGCCCAAGTGGTTTAAGCTTCGTGTCAGCGGGGACTCTGAGGCTAGGCTAGGGACACAAAACATAAGGGGGCTACCAAACACGCCCAAGTGGTCGCTCTAGTGTGGGCGTGTGGCCAGTCCACCAGCTCCCAAACCTGTCATAATCCATAAGGTGAGACAATTTCATTGTTCCCTCTTTTAAGTGACCACCGGTTGCTCCCTCTTCCCCAAATAGACTACTCCGTACTTCATGTTCCTCTATTTACTTCTCTATACATTAAATTCATCAAGATTCTCTCTTTACTATACTTTCTTCCGCACCCATCTCTCCATTTATATCTCTACTCTATACCAACTACAACTAGTGAGACCCACTTATAATTTTATCTAAATATATCCATGTGAGATCTAGTTTTGAAGGATTTATTAAAAACAATTTGATTTTTGTTTTTGGTTTGCAAGTTATAACAATTTTTGTTAGTAGAAATAGTGGGCCCTGCCTAAATCTCTCTCACGCCACTTCTTTGCGGGCCCCAATTAAGATACAGAAGGTACTACTGGACAGGTCATGGACAACGGCATGCATACCGGAGACCAGGTCTTCCAGGGTGATTTACCGTGCCCCGCTACAGAATGTTTTTACGGTAAAAGGAACAGGTGGACACATACCGGGAACCATCCAGGAGCCGGTGCAGACAGTCTAATAGCTCTCCTTTTTAATAGCTATCCTTTTTTAGGTGACCACCGGTTGCTCCCTCTTCTCCCAGCAGCTCCCCACAAGTCATGCCATTTTTATTTTGCACCCTTCTCTGGCCTCCTCATGTCTATTATTTTTATTTTTTGCACCCTTCTTTTGGGGGCTCTTAACCCTTTTTTCACTAATAATATAAAAGATGTGCAACTCTTTGAGAAGGAAAAAAAACACAAGCATGAAACAAATTTCTGAACATATCCATAAAATGCAAATGGACACATTATCATCATCCTAGTTTACCTCGTTTTATTATGTATTTAGCACAACCAGTCTACGTATCATCAAAAAGCACTACCAGTCTACTAATGCAACCAAGACCATGAGAACTCTGAAAGGCAGCCCTAACACAGCAGATCCCATCCCAGGGCATTGGAGTATGCATTATTATTACAAGGCACGTTGCAACTGCAATGTTCATTTCAGGTTCTTATTGAACCAGTCAAGCATGTCCGCAAAGGCTTCCTCAGCACTCTTCACGGCAGCTGCATCATCGTGGCTGTATCTCACACTCCATCCATGCGCCACACCAGGGAAGATCTTGACGAAGTGACCAACCTGTAGACCAGCCGACCAGGAGAAAACAATTCAAGATCAGCAGCTCCACAGAAACAAGGCATGCACATATTCAATGAAAATTGACAAAAAAAAAACGTCCAGTATAATTCGGGAGGAGTTAGCGATGGTCGTGCATACTATGCACGAATGACACATTTGGCACTAGAGTAATACTATTTTGGCTGATCTGTAACTCAAGCAAATGACTTAGCTTGAGGTTTAAGTCGTTGAAAATGAGAACTTACCCCTGAGTTCACAGCAAGGACCTGCTCGAATTGCTTGACTAACTCTGGTGGGGACATTTTGTCAATCTCAGCTCAGTATAGAAATTGGGCATTTCACCTCTGATGTTATATTGGAAAAGAGTAGAGTTAACAAATGAACCATATGTAATAGAAAAATGCATGCGCATCTCCAGAATTAACAAGAACGAAGTTTGAAGTTTGACCTTTGATATCGTCAACGGTAACAAAAGAAGGGTGCAACAGTACAGCAGCCTGGATCTCCTGAGCTTTTGCCAACTCCACAACAACCTTTGCTGAGAATTTGACATGAAAGCAAATGGTCAGCGGACAAAATTTTAGATATAAGATGACGGTTACAGAACCACAGGTACAATGAAAAACGTTACTTACCACCCCAGCAATACCCTGCAGCTCCAACAGCAGACACTCCCTTCTCCTTTAGAGCCGCGATAACTGGTTTTGCCTCTTCAAACCCTTTTTCCTAGCAAACAAATACCCTTTTCTGTTGATGAAATTTGTTCAGCGAAAGAAAGGAAGGAAACTATATGTGACAATCAAGGTTCCAAAAGACACTAGGGCGCTGTTGTGTGTTGTGTTGGGTGCCTCGGTGGCGGTCCTCTTCTTCTTGCTTCGCAGCTGTTGTTGCCTTTTTGTTGTGGCCACTACCTCTGTGGTTTTGTTGTGTCGTGTTGTGTTGTATGTGTTGTACTGTTTGTTCAGCCGGTCAGCCCCGCTTCTTCTCTTAATGAAAAGACACATGAAGACGTGTTCGAGAAAAAAAAAAAGACACTAGGCGCTAGGCCACACACACACACACACACACAACTCAGATTTGGAACCGGAGATGTAAATCTCATGGCGCCATCAAGAGCATAATGTCAGTGAACAGTATGTATGCAGGTAGGAAATTTTATTTTTAGTGCAATTTAAATGAGAAGGATAACACTCATCAGATATATCGGTAGGCAGCAACATTACAGACAGCAATTTGACTGCCAATATAATGCATGCTGTTAGTAGATCATGTTTGGCCTCATCTGGATATTTACAGTTAGGAGTGTAAAACATTCTTTAACTACCGATTAACTCCTTAAATTTTATTCTTGTCTGAATCAACATAAATAGAAAAAGGTACAGACAAATAATTTCAAGAATAGTTCAGAAAAGGGGCAGGGGACAACTAACCGGAGTGTGTGACTTTATCCACACAGGTATGGGCCTCTCCGCATTCTCAGGTACAAAAGGATCCCCATGAAAGAAATCTGGTACCACAACAAAGTACCCTGATGAAGCAACCTTGTCGGCTATCTTCCTTCATGAGATAAAACAAGAACATATAATCAAAATCTGTTTGCAGGTGACAGTCGGTGATTATGATAAAATTTGGTAGCATTTAAAAGAGGACACAGCCAGAGGTCATCATTAAACTTCAGTACTGGACTTTGGGAACCACTCTAAAATATAACACAATAAGAACCCACGTCGTCCAGTTCCAAAGTTTCTGAATAACAACAATGATCCATTTGCAAAAACACACAGGAATGAATGCACGTGTAATATATGAAGTAAGAAGCTATTTAGCTTATATAGGTAGGCTATTTACTACTACTCCGTTTTTTGCATGACGCTAACTAGGCTCTAGTGACTGTCCATGAATCCAAATTGTAGGTTACTCTGCCTTTTATAGGTACATAGCTATAGCTATAGCTTGTATCTAGAAAAGCCAAAACAATTTGAATTTGGAACTCGGGAGTAGTAGTGAACGGTGAATAGTTACTGTACTTTTTTCCATCTTGTCGGAACAAACTCGCAGAACCAGCAGGAGATGGTGACTTAACACCCACTGGCATAGGCTCTGAATTGGATACAGCAACTGAGCAACAGGATACAAGTTTTAAGCACTATTCAGTGTCAACTAGAAGTCGGGCAAAATAATAAACAGTTTCTACTAGCAGCCTAGACTGTACTAATACTAGCAGCACATAATCACTCATCATTGATATCACATAACCCCCAAAAATCCACCAGGATTCATCTTCATCAACCCTAGTGATTCTACAGATCTCTGGATGCAAGGGCGTTTGCAAAAAAAAAATATAATACTTAACACAGGGGGAAAGTCCGTCACAAGGAGTGATACCTCAGAGTTGGCGCTTCGAATCCTGCAAGAGGAGAAAGGCGTGTCACTATCCCAACCGAAAGATCTCGAGGGGAAGCAGATTCGAAGGAAAAACGAAGCAAGTAGGTACCGAAGACGTCGGCGACGAGGACGACGGCGGCCTTGGAGTCCTCGGGGCCGGCGACGTAGGCCTTGAGCCCGCCGAAGCTGTCGACGACCTTGCCCTCCCCGGAGGCCGGGTTCAGGGCCGGCGGGTTATCGCAGCACTGGGAGCTCGCCATCCTTCCCTCTTTCCCTCGGGTTGTGGTGAGGGCTGAGGCTCTAGAAAAGGGGCAATAGAAATGGGGACCGACAGAACTTTCTACCGAGGTCCGACGGATAGCGAGCGGCGATTCGTTATTCGAAGCTGCGTGGAGCGGAGCGAGCGGTCGGCGGACGGCGGACGGCGAACGGAGGGACGGCGGGCCGGCACACACGAGTACACGACGCGGACTGGAGACGGTTCGACACACGAGTAGTACAAGTGGCCGCTCTGCCGGTCTGGTGTGGGCGTGTGGCCAGTCCACGCGACCTCTCAGGAATGATCACGCAGAGAGTCGTGCTGTCCTGATTCAAGAGCCGATGGGTACGTGATAGGGAACCGGCAACACCACGTCTGTCGTCTCGCATAGCACGTCACTGCTGATACAACAAATGGTTTGATTTTCTAGTACACTTCTATAAAAAAAAAAACCGTTAATCTGATACGGTGCCTTTGTTTTAGCACAGTAACGACGCAGTACAAATTATACAACTCTATATTTGGAAGGAAAAAAAAAGATGTTGTATACTTGTAGTTGTGGTTTAGTGTGAATTTGTGATGGACCATATGTTGCTACTTTCAATTTTCAGTCGCACCTAGACATATTGTGGTGTAGAATCTTCATGTCTATGGATGGTCACTAGAGGTAGAGTCTAGTTAGCGTAATGCAGAAACCCTCGCGAAACCTATATAACTCCTTAAAAACGTTTTTTTTAATTCCATTTCTTGTAGATCTGGTTCACATAAGTGTTAGCGTGTGCGCGTCATGTCTCGGCTAAGAGAGAAAGCCTCCCCCGAGAGAGCAAGCGGGTAGGAGAGAGGCCGGCCGCCAACGCTGGGGCGGAGGGCCTCGATACGAGCGCGACGGGGAGGGGAGGAACGGTCGCGAGGAGAGGGGGACTGGGGTTTGTGGATTTTTTTTATGCGATGGTGGAACAAACAATAGCTATGGGCCACTAACATAGGTCCCACTCTTATGGACCAAGTAGTTCATATACGTTGAGGCTGCTCTAACAAAAAGTTGGCACGTTGACATGCTTCGAAGGGAAGTGAACAAAATTCAATGGGGAGGAAACAACTTGTTAGGCGACTTTAATTGACAAGCTATATATTTATCACGTCAGGTGGTGCTATCTCACTACATTTTGCTCCCATATATATAGGGGTCATTCTTTTGTTCGCGACCTCACTTGGTAGTTGTGGTCATGCAAGTGTAGCCAAGCAGCCATAATGTTGCCATAAACCAGTTCATAGTCATTAAAATATTCACTACGAAAGTTAGGCAAACATTATAGGAGTGGTTTATATAGCAATTCACAGCAAAAAAGTACTCATGAGGAATAAACAAGTAATTACTCATTCTCCCTCCTCCATCTCTCTCACTCCATATTCCAATTTGAAGGGTCCATAAACATTGTCGCAACAACAATAGCTATGGACCACTTGACATAAGAGTTGTTCATATGGATTATGGACTATATGGTCCATATATATTGTGATTGCTCGACATCTAATCCTTGTCCACAAACAATTTCCAGGGCATGAAGCAAAGACTGCTTTGGGGCAGCTCCAAAGGTCACAGCTACAATAGCTCTAAAGGTATTATTTTATATTTTTAATATAAGAGGGTTTTGTTGATTAAAATCTAATCTCATACTTTCTCTGCTTTCTAAATTGTAGGTCGTTTTGGCTTTTCTAGATGCATTTCTTTTGATATGCATCTAGATATAGTATATAACTAGGTGCATAACAAAAAGATGTATAAAAAAAAACCAAAGTGAACTATAATTTAGAAATGAAAAAAAGAGTACCATTTTAAAATTATGTGAGGGTGTCGTAACTCACAACGACATATTCATGTTGTGAGCTACTCCTATATCGTTAGAGAAATAATCTTAGAGTACTAACTACTAGCTCATATTATTAAGGGTGTCTTTACAGTCTAGCAATCTGCTGTGAGACCAAGAGGAATACTTCTCTACCATTAGCTTTTCACCACAGTACCACACCCTCTTGCAAGCAGGTTTACATGTGAAAGAAATAGTTTTTTTTTTTTTTTAACCTTTGGCCCAGGTGCTATGTTTGGCCAAGGTGCAGAGGATTTTTTTTAGCATGGCACACCACCACTCCAATGGTTAGCGCGTGACCCTGACCGTGTCTTCTCTCTGAATATGCCACGCGTTCAGAAAACTGCATGTGTTAAAAATCTGTATCAATTTAGACAACAAACAAATGCAGTATGTATTTAACTGAATCTGAAGTTCCAAATATCTATACATCTAGAGAACTTACCCAAATTAACTTCGACAGCTAAAAAACATCCAGATCCATGTCTTAGTCTTGTTTCAGTGAGGAAAATGCACCAGTAACTGCAATTCTACTACTACAGTAAACCTACTGCTTCAGTATTAAAAGAGAACATGTTTTTTTATGATCAGACATTGCAAAAACCATTGTAAGACATTGAGTTGCCAACCAATGAAGGTCGGAGAGAGCTGAAGATGACTAGTTTAATTCCTTTCTACAATATAATAATTGTCCTCTCACTACCTAACAAAACCAAAAAAAAAAAAAAAAAACATTGGCTGCATTAGTATGGTCTATGGTTAGTTCATGTTTTCGGTATATTATGACTTGCACAGGTCAAACCGAAAACTTTGTTTGGGTTGGCCAATACTTCACACTGCACCACTAGAAACAACTTTGTGCAATACCAATCTTATCTGCTGACAGCCTGACACTTTAGCAAAGATTTCCAATAGAAACTTCCGTGTAACATTCAAATAACACAGGAAACTTACTCAAAAAAAACTTCCGAAACTTTGTTTGGGTTCGGAGGCACCGCTGAATCACCTGACAGAGAAAACCCACTAGCAGTTGAAGATGTGGTTGTGGTTGCGACTTCGTGGAATTACTCTAGAGGATGTGTTTTTTATAGCAAGCCAACATGTAAGAAGAGAAGCCAAAACAAGCACTCAATCACATACTAACTCCTAAAGGACCATTCATGCACATAACCTCAACAAATGAAAGAGCACTTATGCATGTAACTTCCTAACTTCAAGGATCATTCATGCATGTAACTCACAACAAATGAAGAAGCACTCATGCATGTAAACCCCAAGAGAAAAAAAACGTGTAGCCACCACTTAAATAAAGATTAAATGGAGCTAATGGAAGAAAGGGAAACGACTTTCATCAAAGCCATAACCTGATGCGCTTCACCATGCACATGCTTGTCTGCATACCTCGCCATTAAGTTTGGTTAAAAACCCAAACGGTATTCCAAACCATTACTTACCATAGAGTTCATTGATTTATTAAATTTAATATGAGCTAGACACATAATAAATCCAACAGAGAAAACCCAAGTAGAGAAAGCCCAATATAAAGCATTGTTCGAAGGCACATCAAGCTCATGAGCAAAAGAAGAAGAAGAAGAAAGAATATTTATTTCTCTTTTATGTTATCTTTAAAGTAGTTGGTACCAATAAATGATGCGCCGTACGCCGTAGGCGGTACGCTTTCGCCTGAATACAATCACGATGTACTACTGCAAATGATGCATTTGCAGATCCTGGAGAAGAGGGGAGCTCTATACATCAAGGAATGAGAATTGGCTTTAGTTGGTTGATGGCCGACTCGATCACTTATTGCTGTGCTGGACTAGCCTACTAGGAGGAGGTCTTGTTGTCGCCGCACTGCTGGTGCTGGCCCATGAAGATGACGTGCTGCAAGGCCGGTCTGAGCGGCGTGGAGGAGCAGGAGATGGCCGGGGTGGTCTTGGCGATGGGGATCAGCGACTGCACCACGTCCGTCATCAGCGGCCGGTACTCCGCCTTCGTCTGGACGCACATCGCGGCGATGGCGGCGACCTGCTCCCATCAGTGCCACAAGTCGTGTCAGTTATACTATGAACGCCTAATGATGAGCGGCTTAATTGCAGAGTAAATGAGGGGTGAGTAGCGCCAGAGCAGCAGCGGACCTGGATCAGATCCTTGAGGGCAAACTGGCCTTTCAGGGCAGGGTCAACCATCTGCACGAGTTTCTGGCGATTCGTGAGTCGCGGAAGGGCCTGTGTGGAAACAAAAGATGAGTAAGTGCCTGTTCATGCATGATTACTGCGCGATTCAGACATAACGTACTGACCCAGGAAACCAGGACATGCTCTCCCGGCGGCCGCTGCGTGTCCACCGGTACCCGGCCGGTGAGCAGCTCCAGGAGCACAACCCCGTAGCTGTACACGTCCGACTTGGTCGTCAGCTTCCCCGTCGACGCGTACCTGCAAACAAAACAGCCTGCGATCAACAATCGACGCTACCAAAAGGACAAGAAAACAAGCTGATCGGAAATGTCGATCCTACTCTGGCGCGAGGTAGCCGGTGGTGCCGAGCACGCGGGTGACGACCTGCCCGTCGGCCTTGTTGGAGCCGACCTTGGCCATGCCGAAGTCGGAGACGCGGGCGCGGTAGTTGTGGTCCAGCAGGACGTTGCTGCAGTTGAAGTCGCGGTGGATCACCGCGGGGCTGCTGTGCTCGTGCAGGAACTCGAGCGCGCGCGCGCAGTCCAGCGCGATGCCCAGCCGCGTCTGCCAGTCCAGCGGCCTCGGCTGGAGGCCTTCTTCTGCGGCCGTCGGCGGCCGGGGCGGGTGGAGGTGGCTCTTGAGGCTGCCGTTGGGCATGTACTCGAACACCAGCAGCCGGTGGCTCTGGTCGGCGCAGTAACCCAGCAGCCCCACCAGGTACGGCGAGTCCATCCGGCTCAGCAGATCCACCTGCATTCAACAAGAGTGACATTGCTTTCAGTTTCAGTTACTCGGACCAGCAATGCAAAAGTCAAGTTCCTTTGCAGTGCAGGGTACACGCGTACTGTACTGATGTACTCCCTACTTACTACATACAGCATACTAGAAAATGTGAAACCTAAGCAAAACAACGCATCGCTTCGACCCACATGGCACATGCTCGATCGGGTTAATTTCCACGATGCAACTCACTGGCTAGATCTCGATCTTAATAACATGGAGTACTATGCCGGTAAGCCTCTCTACTGACTGTTGCATTAGAGCGTCCGCGTCCTGTGGTTCTTTACCAGTTACGGTTCTATACATCAGCGTCACAGCCACCGTGGACACAGGACTTGAGCAGTGGGGTCCTAAAGAAAAGAACCAGGACAGGTCCTTTGCATGGGAGCAGATTGATGTACCATGGAATAAAAAAGTGTTCTCCTCTCCAACCTTGTCTCTCTCCTGTACCACGCAACATTCTACCACCGCATGCCTTCCTACTTGGGTTGATTTTTTTTTATTTTGGTGGGCTCCTCTATCAAAAACGAGACTCGGGCCTTGTTTAGTTACGCGAAAATTTCTAACTCAATGTCAAAAGTTAGAATTTAGGCCCTGATCGGGCAGACGTTTCGCTTGTTTGTGGTAAATATTATCCTACCATGGAGAACTAGACTCAAAAGAATCGCCTCCCGAATGTACATCTAAACCTGTGTAATTAGTTATTTTTTTACCTACATTTCATACTCGAATATATGTCTTTTGGTGTATTTAATGTGATGTGATGGAGAGAGAGTGGAAAAAGAGTTAGAAACTTTAGCCATCTAAATAAGGCCTCGATTCTTCCCACTGTGAGGTCGATAGCAAGACCCATCATGTCACCTATGGAGCCCATTAACGAACCGACGTTGGTGCGCCACACTGCTGGTGCCCTTAGCTGCACTGCGTCCTGTGCATCTGCACACCAGTTACGCGTGTCAATACATCAGCGTCACAGCCACCGTGGCCACCGGACTTGAGCAGTGGCGGTCGATCGAGATACGGGACCATGTCAGGCAATCAAATGGCCAGCAGATTATGTGTGCAGTGAAGTCGTTCAGGTGTCGGCCCTGCGAGATGCAAGTTGCTTGTGCCGCAACGATCGGGCAGGGCCAGCAGCGGTCCGTGGCACCTAGCCCTGCGACACCTGCGGGTCAAGGAATAGCATGCGTAAATGCATTGCCAGGTAGGATGTTATCCCGGCAGTCCCGTCCTACACTCGCGGCAGCAGAGTACAGTACTAAGCAAGTAAGCATCTCCGTGGAAGATGCGTTTGCAACTTTTGCATCCATCATCTCAGAACCGCTCTACTTGAAAAGTCTTGTGCCCATTGGAACACAAGTAAACAAAACACACACTTTCTTTGCCACCACTAGGTTTAACTTCTAGAATTTATACCGGCTTAAGAAACCTACAATGAAGTGCCAAAGAAAGGTTGGCCCATGCACGACACGAATGATTGCCCTCGTGTGAGCTTCCAAAATGTAGACCCAAAACTAGATTATGCTCGTGACGTTTGTCTTTTGTCCCATTCGAAGCTAGAACCCACACTGTGAAGCCTAATGGATGGCCGAGTCATCAGGACTCAATGACGCTATTCCACTATCCGACGGCATGCGGTGCGGGTGCAGCGGCATCGACTAAACCGGCGTCCTGGATCGATAAGGCTCACGCGTCTCCCGCGTCCCGCCCGCCAAACGGCCGCCGCAACTAACCGGCGCCGGGCTCGGGCTCGCCACCCACCGCGAAACGCGAACTTTTCCCGTGCCGCGGCAGGCAGGTTTGGTCCCGCGCGCGTCCGCTAAACGCCCAAGGCACCGCGCGCAACGGACGAGCCCGACGCCATCAGCCGGGCGCGCTGCGTCACGACGCCCACCATCACCAGGCTAAAGACAAGATGGAACAGTCTGTCACAGAAGGCGGCTCGCAGTCACGCACGCGCGCGCGCGCTCAGCAGACGGGCGGGCGGGCAGCCCTGCCTTCCAGGTTACGTCCCGTCCCGGCGCCACACCGGCCGTCCCAACGGCCGATCCCAGGCACACCAACCGCTGGCTGGAAGCTGGCAGCTCTGCTCTGCTCTCTGCTCGGTGCTCGCTGCGGCAACAGGTAAGGTTGGTACGAGAGCGTACGCGAAGCGGAGCGCGACGTACGTACGTACGTGGACGTGCACATGGACGATGGCGTGAGCTGAAGGCGACGTGCGCACGGTGGAGTTGCCTGCAGGCTCGATTGGCTTACCTCGATGCGGAACTCGCGCTCGCCCTGCCGCCGGTGGTCCAGCCGCAGCCGCTTGATGGCGGCGGTGGTGCCGTCGGCGAGCCGACCGCGGAAGACCGCGCCGGAGGCGCCCCGCCCCACCACGTTGCACTCGCTGAACCCGTCCGTCGCGCGCTCCAGCTCCCGGTACGTGAACACCTGCGCGCCACGGCTCCGAGGCTGCGCCGCCGAGAACCCCCCACGCCCCGGCGTAGATGCACCCTGTGCCTGCAGCCGCGCGTAGGCGTGGCCAGCGAAGAAAACGAGTCGTGAGAACGATCGAACCAATGCGACGTACGGGCACGAGCACGACGAACTTTAATCTGTAGCACTTACCGGCGACGGGGTAGCCGCACCAGGTGTTGTGGCTGCCGCAACTGGACGGCGGTGCGCCCGGCTTGCCGTCGCCGCTGCAGCTGCCGGTGGCCGCGTCCGCCTGGTGCGGCCTCGCTCGGCGGGTCACCGCCAGGATGACGCCCACGGCGACGAGCAGCACGAGGCCTATGGCCAGAGCCGAGACCGGCAGGATGGTGAAGAGCGGATTGGCCCGACCGCCGTTGACATGGTCCCCGGGCGGCGCCGGCCACGGGGAGAACGTCCACGGCGCGTCCGCGAGGTCATCCGCGGCGACAGGGGATGGTGCCGGTGCCGGTGCCGGCGGTGGCGAAGGCGGGGAGAACGCGCCCGCCATTCCGGCCGGCCTTCGAGGAGGATGGCCGGGTCGGTACGTACGTCGTAGCCAGGACAGGGCACGGCAGCGGAGACGACACAGCTAGCGCGTGAACAGAGGGAGAGATAAGGAAGGAACGCGACGAGCCGACGAGCGTACAGTACAGATATAGCTTTGCTACCAAGGGGTGCACAAGGAATTATAGCGTAGAAGTAGAAACTCTCCCAATCTACTGCACCGGTTTCCCTTTTCCCTGTGGCTGCAGTACACACGCAGAACCGCAAAAGGACCTGCGTGGTAATGGAACAGCAGCTGCTTGTACGGTTGTACTCCTGGCTATGTGGCCCGTCCAACGAACTGGCACTGGCGTCGATGGGCGCTCAACATTACATTCACCGTTCACCGTGCGTCGACACGACACTGGCCCGTAGGCTTATGTTCGATTTTTACGCCATGCATGCACGGCTCCATCGTCTCTGGTGGCAATGATCGCGCCCTCGGACGGTTCTTCCCTTGTCGAATTGTAAATGTATGGACCAGGTATATGCACGCACGGTGCCAAATTATCAAACTTTCGATTTCAGGTAAAACTGCAAGGCTCTTCTTCTTCTGACAGTAGATGCGACCATATCACGGCCCGTGATGGTTGTTTTTACTCTTGCAAATTGCGATGGAGGCACGGAGCCTCTCTCTCCGACACGGCGAGCTAAGGAAAACGGTGCTTGCCCGGGGCAAGTCAACCAGGCCGGTCGGTGGGAAATCCCGGCGGGCAAGGCGCTAAAAACACGGCCGAAATCACATGCAGTTGCGGCACCGTCCCGGCTCGTGAGCTTCGTTTGTTCGCGCGCGCGCCGGGTTCTTGCAAGGGAAAGACGCAGATGGATGGTCCAGTCCAGACGCCGGGGGTAGGAATAATAGGATCGATGTCCCGGTATTCTCTGCCGTTTCTTGTGGCCAGGTGGGAATTTTGTACAGGTTCGTGACGAGTACACTGTGCGCTGGGCTACCTGAATTGGTTACTGTACTAGTACTAATTACTAGCCGCATTCCATTATACCACCACCACTACTTACTAGCTGCATTCTATCATACCTGGATTTCGAACTGACTTCTGCACAGGCACAAGCGCTTCGTGGTTAGGAACGCCCTGCATTGTGGCCTAAATCCTTTTTAACTCCGAGAAGGACACATGATGGGAGAGGGTGTCACGAAAATAGTAGCACTACAAGTACGAGAGTCGTACGGGAAATGACTTGTAAATAAAGGCATATGTGTACCTTTCGTACAAACCATTTTGTTTGAGATGGTTTTTGTTACAACTCCTTGGAAAGGTTACACAGAAAGAAATGGTGCTCTACGCCTCTAAGTAGCTACTAATTAGGGCGCCCACAGCAGTACCTGCGACGTCGCCGGGCTGACGTGCCACTAGAAAAGAATAGAAAAATAAAAATCTGACGCACTCACCCTCGGGCCCACCACGGCGAGAGATAGCAAACTTGTTGAAACCCATGCGAGATAGGCGACAAACGAAGCGCTAGCGACTCTATTTTTTGGCCTCTCTCTCCTCCACGTCAGATTCTGAGCATCAAATCGCTAGCACAAATCGATCCATTGCTGCCGCCCTTAGAGCACTAGCTAGCAAATATATGTAAGTATACATTAGACCGACTAATATTATATTGTGTACTCTAGATTTTAGTATAAATGTGATGTCTTCCTGGCTCACTTCGTCTCCTCTTCTCCCAACCGCATCACCTCCTCTCCCAAGGCACCTATCGCCTCCACTCTCAAGAACTCTATCTCATCTGTACTTGGCATCGCACGCAAAGAATGTCAAGCGGGAGGCGAGCATTAACGCTTAAACCCCAATGGCAAGAACGAAGCGTTGCCAATTCACCCCCTCAAGCGGCGTTGGAGGTGGAGGGGTTGGATCATGATGCACGACCACCTCATTTACATGCTTGACTCCAATGAACAAGTGAAACCATTCGTCATGTGCCATGTGAAAGGTCCTAAATGGCTAGAGGGGGGGGGGTGAATAGCCTAATAAAAATTTCTACAAAATACTAGACAAACTTGTTAGAATAACAAAAGGCGATAAACGCGTTTTGCTCTAGCTCTACTTGCTCGGCAAGCCTCCTATTGACAATTCTAGTTGCTATGATCTCTAGTTCACACACAAAGGCTAAGTCGCTACTTTACCAACTAGGTGAACAAGCTAGATTACTCTAAACAAGGCTAAGCAACTAGCAAGGCTACTCAAACTACACTATCTATGAAAGTAATGCAAGAGTGTAGAAGAGTTATACCACAATGTCGAGGCTAGTCAATCCAATCACCAAGATGACACAATGAGATAACCAAATCGTTGCCAATCACCAAGAGACAACAAGAGACAAGTGGAGACAATGATTTATCCCGAAGTTCACTTGAGCACCCGTCAAGCTACGTCTCCGTTGTGTCGACCTTCTCACGTGTGGGTCGGTGTGGAGCTCACTCCAAGCCAAATGCCTTTAGGCTTACCGCACCCAAAGCAAATGAGAGGTACTCAACGACACGAGCAATGTATTATCTTGCAATTCGTCGTCCCGACGAGGATGCACGGGCCCTCTCACAAATCATCGGAGGTGGCCAAGAACAATCACCAACTCTTGCCAACGCCTCCACCAATCACCAAGCCGGCTAGGAGTGGTGCTCTCCAAGAGCAACAAGAAAACCACCGGCTCACAACGATCCACAAGTGCCACTAGATGCAATGATCAAAGCAAAGTGCACTTGAATCACCTCAACTCACTAGAATGGATGCTCTCAAGCAAAGGAGTGAGGAGGAGGATGAGTGCTCAGCTCTAGAGGTGTTAGGATTGATTCAAAATGACCAAGAGACCTCCTAGAGCCGGCCAAAGGGGTATAAATACCCCCCACCACGAAATGTGGCCGTTGGGGTGCAAATCACGCACAAATCAGCCTGACCGGACGCACTGACCGGACTCACCATGAAGTCCGGTCGGTGGGGTCCTGGCCACAACCGACAACCCCAAAGCCCGAACCGGGCGAGGGCAGTGGCGGGTTCGATCAATCCGATCGGTGATTCCGGTCAGCACCGGAAAGAAGCATCCGGTCGGTCGCGTCCGGTCGACCCTCGGCGAACCCTAGAAAACACGCTCTACGCGGGACGCACCCACCGGAAGCGTCCGGCCGAACGTCGCGTCCGGCCGCGGTCCGGCCACCGCGTCCGGTCAGCCGGGCCGCTAATTTTCGTCGTTCCTTCGCCTTCGCCTTTGCTCCAACATGCTATCCACCAAGTGTACCAACTTGAGAACAAGGACTAGCATGTTTTTACCACCACGATGCATCCGGCGCAATAGAAAATAGACGTTTCATTTTCTCAAAGCGAATCCGCCGCAAGCTCGGCGGGAGGGTGAGCGGTACCCAAACCCATCTCAACCCCGCAACCATCATCGCCGCCAAAAATGTGCCAACACCACCATGTGTACATCACCATGTGCTCGTGTGTTAGCATTTTCACAATCAATTTCGAAGGTTAGGTTAGCTCTCTAGGTTAGAATGCATGCAAATGATTTTGAACCTAGAGGCACATGAGGATCGATATGTACGATAATTTTCCCCTCTTTATAGTACGGCTTATCGATCCTATAATCACTCACACCCTCTATGGTGTCTTGAGTGTAAAATCAAAATGGCCCTATGGATATACCTTTGCCTTGAGCCCATTTTGATCCTCGATCCACTCCAAGTCATGCACTTGATCATCATTTGAATCATCTCGATCTATCCACCATGACCATAATGCACCAACCTTGGCTTGACCAATCTCCAACTAAAACAAACACTTAGCATAGAGAGATTAGTCCTAAGGTTGTCACTAATTAGCCAAAACCAATCTAGAGATCTTCACCATGTGTTGCGTAGTCGTTGGACCACCATGGGGCTTCACAAAGGCATGACACCGTCGACCACCACCGAGATCAAGGCAAAAAATCTAGTGGCGGCAGCCACTAGCTACACATAGGCGCCAACACAAAGGATTTGGTCATGAATGCTAACAAGAAGGGTCCTTTTGATCTCTACAAAGTGAGTCAAATAGACGACATGTATGAAAGGTCCTATATGAATAGAGGGGTTGGTGAATAGCCTATTAAAAATTCTACATATTAAATCACTAGAGCAAAATTGTTAGTAAAACAAATGGCGTAATGTGGTTGCTCTAGCTCTAATGGTTAGGTAAGCTAGCACACTCAAAGCATAGCCTTGGTGGCTCCTTGTTCTTGAGTCATCTCTTCTTCTTCCACCGTGGCTTTCCTCTTCACCATCATTTTGCCAAACTTTCTCACAACAAGAGCAAGCAACTCTTCATCACTATCAATGCCATCTTGTGCTTGATCTTCTTCTTGTTGTTGTTGCACTTTAGCCTTGCCCTTGTTCTCGGAAGTGGTGGCCTTGAATGCCACCGTTTTTCTTCCTTTCTTCCTTCTTCTTCTCATATGTATGAGGTTGTAGTAGTTTCCTTTTGTGGGTATTGTTCTTTTGCATTTAATCTGTTGGATTTTCATTCACTTGTATGAAGACATATTTTTGGTGTTGCCCAATCTGTGGTCTATGATGACATATTTATATGGATGAGGTGGCAATATTATTCTTTTTGTTGTATTTTGATTCCACCTTTAACTGCTGGCATGTGATGATACTCCCTCCGTCCCTAGTATATCAAAGCGACCACCTTCTGTTCAAACAACAAGGAACACATTTAATTTTCTCTCAACACTAGTACAACTACATCAATACACATTTCTCTAAAGAAAGTACGCCTTATATTATGGGACATAAAAAAGTGATGAGGAGGCACTACTTTTTTTTGTTCATAGATGTGATGTTCTACCTTTGTGCTTATTTATTGTTTTTGGTTTTATGATCCTATGAAGCTTGAGGCAATTCTAAAGTACACGGTCCTTCATTCATCTATAGAACCTTTCTCTCTAAAGGACACATACACCTCAATAATCACAAAGCATATACATCCTCTTTACTACTTTCCATCTATTTTCTATTCTTATCTAACGACATGTTACTTCCATCGTTAAGGCTTCATCTTTCTCGTGGAAGCCACTAGCTAGTAGTTGTGTTGCTCCTCCAAAGTAGTTGTGTTCCTCCTCCCATCCTTTTATACGAAAGTCACTAGCAAAGATGTTGAGTCTCTCGGGCAACGCTCCTTGTGCGGGAATCCATTCGCACATGGCAATGGAGCCAAGCGTCCGGACTGTAATGGATCGAGCCAAGCGGATGTTGTCGCGACGCCAATGTATGTTTCGGATCAAGTTCTTGCTTCACCACATCTTTCATGCTCAAGGTTTGGTTCCCTCTTCTCCTTGGTTATCCCGAAAACATCAAAGTAGAGGCCTGTCATTGATGTTGAAACCTACAATAAGAACAACCGTAGAAAAAAAGGAAAGATAGTATGTATAGTACACAATTCAATCGAGCACATAACACAAAAAGTGCACAATGCAGCTATGCACGACATAACCTCCAACAACTTCTTTAGATATGTCTCCAAAATTCCAAATATATTCACATCTATTATAGATTTATTGCTAGCTAAAGAGGGAGAAAGAGGTTGGCTTTCTAAGTTGTACAAGACAAAAGAGATGCTATTGGAGGATGAGAAATATAGAGAGTGATTTTTATCCAAATGGTTCTCCAAATAATGATTCGAGAAAATAAGTTTAAAAGAGACTCATGAAGATGTTTCTGAATCTAGGACCATAGCAGGTCCCACCTTGCGACACTAAGATTGTCTACTAATTTGTTAGCTAATTCAAAACCTTTGTACAACTAGTACTTGTTATTGTATGAGTAAATTGTATCAGAAATATCACATAGCCACATTGTTTAAAAAACAATGCACATAGCTTTCTCAAATTAAAAATGACTTTAATCATAGATGTAACTAACGAAGACAATGTAGGAGAGAAAACTAACCTTAAAAAAGGACTTCTTTCGTTAAATGATTCTAAATTGTTCTCTAAACAAGGCGTCGAGATTTCTAATTGTTCCCTAGCCAAGGCAGACCTCGAAGAAAGAGAGAGGGTATGTGTGAGAAGAGAAAGAGGAGAAAGGGTGAGGGTGTAACCCGACCTTTTTCGTGTATCTATAAACCAAGCAAACTAAGGACACTCACAATGTAGACTCTATCATAGAGTCTAAAGCTATTATTGCCTTTTGGTATCGTGGACTTGGAGTCTTGTTTTTCTCCCTCTCTTCCACAAATATACCGCCACATCAACCCCACATCGCAAAAGTGCAATAAATATGTGTATCGACAAAGTGCAATCAATATGAAGGTATTACAAGAGTAAATGAAAAAAAAAAGAGTCGATATATTTCAGGTGTCTGGGAAAAAAAAAAAGTTGGATTTCATACTACGAATCTCAGCCACACGATCTGAAACGAACGCTCCGGATTAGCGTTCATCTTCCTCCTCTCACCGGTACTTGTTCATCCTCTTCCTCTCGCCGCCCTTTGTTTTCACGCCCCGCCACCCGGTCACCACCACCGCCGAACTCCGGCGAAGTCGGGCCTTAGTGAGCTCTGGGCGACCCTAGCATCCGTGGCGGCCATCATCTTCTCCCACGAGAAAAACGGATCATAGACCTTTATATAGAAAGAACAACTCACGGAGGGAGGGGAGAGGGAGGAGGAGGAGATGCTCATCGGTGCCACCCTTATCATCATCGTAAGCACGCCGACGACGACGCCGCACCTTTCCCTCGTTGTAGGAAAAGTGAAAAAAATATATTTTTAAATTTTAATTAAAAACTCGTTATTTTTTCTATACAATGGTTACGCCAAACCAATGTCACATGAAAGTTATTTTAGACGTTCACAATGCCGACCCTACCATGTAGTTTAAGCTTATTTATTACCTTGGGTTAATTTGAACCATACCATTGTAATTTTGGCAGATTGGAAAACTGTCATTACAATTCATCATATTGGAACGATGCCATTATAATTGTATGGGCATTTGAAATATGCCATTTTATACGCTCTAGACACTTGTATTTTGGTATGCCCCAAAACACCCCTATTGCAACCCCTCTCTCCATCTCGATGACATGCCGGGTCCACCTATCATCTCGTATGTATCCATTTTGTTTGTCTAAACTCTAGAGGTCAACGACCACCATGGGATCGGGGGACGGAGAGCGGTTGTGCGTCGCAACGGACAGGCGACTACTACTACGCTTTCGCCGCCGCCACCGCGTCGGCGACCGAACGCGAAGACAAGGGCGGGCGCGCGGCGAGGTCCGCCTCGAGCACACGGCCAAGCGACTCGTCGGCGGGGCGCGGGGCACCTCCTCGACCGCACCACGGGATCCGGGGTCCTCGCCCACGGTTGTCGTATCCGGGAAGGAGGGGTGCCACCCGGCCGGCGAAGGGCGGCGGGGATGCACCAGCACCAACATTCCCGTCTCGTGGGACGATGACGAGAAGATTGGGAAGGGAAGGAGGTCACGCATGGGAGGGAGCTCGTTGGCGAGAGGGCCCGTCCCTTGTGGTTTTTGGTAATTGAGTGTCAACATTAGGTGAACTAATATGTGTGATTGAGATTATACACGAAAAATTAGTTCACATGTGATGGTGCAATAAAGGAGCTTATTGCATATGAAACATGACATGGAGTCATGTGACCAAGGTGGTGAAGATCAACACAAGGTTTGGCTTGATAGACCGGTTGCAAGTGTGAAGGGCAAGTCGAGGGACTTGGCGCTGAAGGACCGACGCAACGGTGAAGAGCAAGCGAGATCAAGATCGGTGGACCAAGAAGGTCATGTGATGATATGAAATGGATCATATCATTCTTGATCGTGTTGGTGCATGTGTTGCATCGGCTTGGAGATGGAGCGGAATGGAAATGCGCAAGGCAAAGGTATAACCTATAGGGCATTTCATTTCGCGGTCATTGGTGCTTAGAGAAGTTTATGACCGGGTTTAGGATAGATGGCCGTACTATTAAGAGGGGCAAACTTGTTTGCATATCGGGTCATCTAGTGCCGCTTGAGCGATCTAACTTTGCGATGTGTTAGGATCGAAAGTGGCGTGGTAAGAGCAAGAGAAAATCCTTTGAAAATGATTGTGAAAATGCTAACACATGCACATAGTGATGTACACTTGGTGGTGTTGGCACATTTGCAAAGGAGAACTTGTTTCGGTGTTTCTCGGACACTTGGACTGCTCTTAGAGTGGAATACTTCTTTGATCAATTGTGAGTTGGATCAAGTAACTATGTGGGTTGTGTAGCCCTCTGAGTAAGCTTTCCATAGAGTCCAAGATCATCCAAAACGGAGTTCGGATGAAGGAGATATCACCGTTTTACCGAAGCGGTGGTCCGGCCGGACGCCGTGGCCCGGACCCGCGACCTGGAAAGCATGCGGGATCGACCCGGACGCACCGGTGTGTGGTTCCGGTCAAAGAAACAGAGCATGTTTTTCGTGGTCATTCTCGGGGAGTGACTGGGCGCATGCACCGGACTGTGACCGGGACGCATGTTTGCCCTGACCGGACGCATGCGTAGGGATTCTATTTTTGGGCAAAGTTGGGTTTGTCGGTTCGACCAGACTCATCGACCGGACTCATGCATTAGTCCGTCGGCGCGTCCGGGTCGGCCCGCGCAGAATTGCATGTTCCTCCCCAACGGCTCTATTTTGGCTTGTTGTAGGGTCGAGATGGGGACTAGAGGGGGTGAATAGTCCTTTCTAAAACTAAATGCGCCGCTAAACAAATGTGATGCGTACTGAAACTATTCGTTTAGCTAAGACTTCACCCCTCTAGCTATGACTCTAAATCACCTCATAAAAGATCCTACACAAAGCAAATGAGGTGATAAGCCTAGCTTGAGCTCCTAACCGTTTCTATTGCAAGGTCACACAAACCTATGCACTAGTACTTCAAACAACTTCAAACAATGGTGAGCTCCTACACAATTCTAATGAGCAAAAGCACAAAGCCAATCCTGAGCTCACTAGATGCACTAAGGACAAGGTGACACACGCCTAACCCAAAGGCTCAAATTACTTAGCTACACAAACTAAGCAAAGCACCTAACAAGCTACACAAGCTAGTAATTGCAAGAGCTACTCCACAAGCACAAGCACAAGGTATATATGAATGTAAATACAAAGCTTGTGATTTGGAGAATGCAAACCACCGCGAAGAGTAGATAAGTTGACACCGGTGATTTTTTACGAGGTATTGGGAAGCTTGCCAACTTCCCCTACTCCTCGTTGTGTCGACCAACACCTTGGGTGGTTCCTTTGGTGTTTCACCTAGATGGTTCTTCTGTGTGATTCTCCGATCACTTGCCCCTCAAGGCACGCCCGCAAGGCACCGCAAGACACCACTCTCAAGTGAGCCTCTCAAGTCACCGCAAGACACCACACCCACAAGGGAGGTACTCACCGACACGCTCTAGTAGTGACGCTCTTCGCGATCCCCGCGAGGTGAGCTCGAACCTCTCACAAATTCTCCTTCGGAGCACCGCACAATCTTCAATTGCGTGCTTCACGAAGTCTCTTGCCACCAAGCCGTCTAGGAGGTGGCAACCTCCAAGAGCAACAAGCACACCGGCTTGCAACACGATCACCTAGTGCCACGAATGCGATCTCTCAACGCGAATGCACTAGAATCACTCCTCACTTTGATTTGGATGAACACTATCAATCACAAGTGAGTAGGAGGGCTCTCAACCACTCTCAAGCATGGACACAAAGTCCCCAAGGTGCTAAGCACCTGCCATGGCCGACCACATCCTCTATTTATAGCCCCCAAGCCAAATAGAGCCGTTGTGGTCCAAACCACCACCTGGCTGCTGACCGGACCGGCGCCGACCGGACTCACCAGCCGAGTCCGGTCGCGCGAGTCCGGCCATAGCGTCCGGCAAAATTCAGGGCTGCAGAGCTCTCTGCGGACGCGATGACCGGAGCCTCCGGTCGGTGCGTCGGTCACTATCGTGCGTCCGGTCACCGCGTCCGGTCGGATCACCGCCGGTAAAAGGGCGATATCTCCTTCATCCGAACTCCGTTTTCGATGATCTTGGACTCTATGGAAAGCTTACTCAGAGGGCTACACAACCCACATGGTTACTTGATCCAACTCACAATGGATCAAAGCAGTATTCCACTCTAAGAGCAGTCCAAGTGTCCGAGAAACACCGAAACAACTTCTCCTTTGCAAATGTGCCAACACCATCAAGTGTACATCACCATGTGCATGTGTGTTAGCATTTTCACAATCATTTTCAAAGGATTTTCTCTTGCTCTTACCATGCCACTCGATCCTAACATATTGCAAAGTTAGATCGCTCAAGTGGCACTAGATGACCGATATGCAAACAAGTTTGCCCCTCTTGATAGTAGGGCCATCTATCCTAAATCCGGTCATAAACTTCTCTAAGCACCAATGACCGGCGAAATGAAATGCCCTATAGGTTATACCTTTGCCTTGCGCATTTCCATTCCGCTCCATCTCCAAGTGGCGATGCAATACATGCACCAACACGATCACCAAATGATATGATCCACTTCATATCATCACATGACCTTCTTGGTCCATCGATCTTGACCTCACTTGCTCTTCACCGTTGCGTCGGTCCTCGGCGCCAAGTCTTGCCCAAGCTTCACGCCTCGCGGTCCATCGCTTCACCGCCCTCGACTTGCCCTTCACACTTGCAACCCGGTCTATCAAGCCAAGCCTTGTCTTGATCTTCACCACCTTGGTCACATGACTCCATGTCATGTTTCATATGCAATAAAGCTCCTTCATTCGTCACCACACGTGAACTAATCTCACTGTGTATTATCTCAATCACACATATTAGTTCACCTAATGTTGACACTCAATTACCAAAAATCACAAGGGACCTTTCAATCTCCCCCCTTTTGGTAATTGATGGCAACACTACAAAGATATGGAATTGAAGACTGAATTCCAAGCTAGCACTTCATACAAGTATCAATTGCTAACTTGGTTTGGATTTTATGTCACTTATCCAACATTTAAGCTCAAAGTCAAGATTTGGATAAGCACCATAAAACCCGACTTGGTAGTGGTAACTCCCCTATATGTGTGCCTAATTGATTTGAATTAAAGGTTTGCACACATACATAGATATGAAACTTTTGGGAGGGTTAACACTACAAAGTGATGCTAAGGTGTATAGGATAAACCTTTGAAGCGTGATACCAATCGGAGTTGCGAAATTTGAAGTTTATCCTTAGCATCATCCATGTAACTAGACATACATCAAAACTCAAGATACCATGTGAGATCAACATTATATGTAGTGGCTCTTGATTTTCATGAAACATATATATGTCTAGCTACAACCTATGCATGCTAGTTGTCATATCATCAATCAAGTTCTATAACTAGCATACACCACACAAGCATTGCATATAAAATTTAAAAACTTATGCAAATGCAAGCAAGCACATGACTATGCATATATCAAATACAATCAAACAAGTTCATGAGCTTACTCCCCCAACTTGTGTGCTTCTCTTATGTCCAAGAATTTTGATCCTTCTCAATTCTTCAATGTTGCTCCCTCTCGGTCCATGTCCTGAATCCATATTCCAATCTCTCCCTATATTCATATCTTTGTTCCAATCTCTCCCCCTTTGTCATCAATTTCCATAAAGGGTATGCCTCTTTTGATACAAAGGGTGTGACTAAAGGATAGATGGTTGAGTCTTGAATCTTCATTTTTGATGGACACCACCATATGTTGGAATGACACTACTTGTAACTCTCACATGTGGAAGCATGAAAACCACCTTTAAATGCCACATGTAGGTCACTTGTAGGATCTTTGATCTTGATAACTTGAGGTGGAGCACCTCCCCTATGTCAAAGCATATGTCAATCCACTTGAGTTCTTGAGGGTAGCTTCCTTGAGTTGAATTGATCACTTAAAGTTGAGGATCACTTGTGGAACCACCATTGATACGCTAAGTACCACTTGTGTGTGAGCAAGAATACCACATGAATGAAAAATACCACTTGTAGGGATATGATATATCTTACAATGTGGTAATCACTTCTTGAACTAGATTGTTTCCATGAGCTTCTTTCTTGTTGACTTGAACTAAATGATTTTCTTAAGTTTCCAAGTCGGTTTGATCCAATGACAAGCTTCTTCACACCTCATGAATTATAAGGGTTATCTTGCCAATGTTGTACTTGTCACTTGTGAGCAATTCAAAATAGATCAAGTACTTGGGATCACTAGCTCATGAACAAATTCATATACAAACCACTAGATCATATAATCATTCAAGCAATAGTGGTAGTAATGAATTTAAAACTTTCATTTGTCATGCATGACCCTAATAATCATGTACTATATGCACTAACCGCATACTAGTAAGGGATGAAATGATTATGCACATTACGATGATACCTTTGCTATCTTGGGTAGAGGATAGTCAATGTGATTCTAATTTCTCTCCGTAATAGCAATGTGAAGTCCAATTAGATAGCTTGGTGAAGGCAAAATATACCAATATGAATTCCATGCTTCACCCATATGAATTGAGAACCACTAATGATGAAGTGCACTATTTTCATGTTGTGGTTGGCTTGTTCTCCTTTTTGAACTTTTGCTTGCATGAGAGAATATTACTTGAATTTGCATGAATGTCTCTCTTTTGGGTGTTGCTTGCTTCTTCTTGATCAACCCTTTTGATTTCTTCAACTAAGAATCTTGAATATCCCTAGATCATCACTTCCATGTTGGCCCCTCCAAGCATCCCAACTTGTCAATCCCACTCATGGGCGGCACGCCCTCTCTAGGGAGAAGTGATCTCACCAAGAACTATTCTTGACACTCACTTGAATTGAATTTGATTGATTGATCCAAGTGATGGACTTGATATGATGAGTAATCTTGAGATCTTCTTTAAGTCCTTTTCTTTCTTCATGAAGAGATACAATGATCATTTGAACTCAAACTTGTCTCTCCATCTTGAGCTTGGTCTTGATCTCCAATTTGAGTACTAGATGTGTACAAGGTACACTCCCTAAATCATTGGCTTTTGTACTCATTGCTTGTCATGCTTCTAACTCAATTCAAAACCAAACTTAGGTGCCTCAAACGCTTATAAACATGATTCCAACTTGAGGACCTTTCAATCAAAGTGACTCTAGATCAAACCAATATTTGTCACTTTTCTGGCAGATTTTGTACATCTCAAAGAATAGTCCATAACTCTCAATATACATGTTGAAATCCCACGAAATTTGGTGGAGATGTGAAACACTAAGTCATCTAGCAGCTATAAAAATTTGAGCTTCAAAGTCCATATGGATTGCTACCAGATTTCACACCTTTCCACACTACTACATGCTGAAAACTGCTGCAACATAGCTCACAAGTTCCACTCCAAAACCGAAGTATCCCTTGCTCTATCATCATGAAATTTTTACAGCAACTTGTATCATAAGTATTGAGCATGTATACCAAATTTCAAGCCATTCCAATAAGATTTGATCATCCAAACATGACTAAGATCACTGCTTGCTCAGATTTTGCAATAGTGGACAGATTTGAGCAATTGAGCTATGCTTCACCAATTTGAATCAAAATTGATGCTAACTTGTTTGAATACTCTCACAAGACATATATCCATTCAAACCACCTTTGTAGCTCATGATCATCAAGTAGCAAGCTTCATCATAGATATTTTACAAGCCTTCAAATATTCCAATAAATCACCACAACTAGAATCATTGCACTTGTATGTTGTAGCTCATTTGGACTTCACTTGTCATGACTTGGCATTGGGATGAGATAGCAATAAGCTTCAATACTTGACTCAATGAAGTGATGAACAATATGAATTCAATTGAGTCAAGCCTCCAATGCCATGGTACCTACAAACAATCATCCACTTTTGATGGTACCCAAGCTTGTTTGGGTCCTCTCAAGTTTGGTGCAACATACTTAGGCATTACCTTAGTATGAGTAGCGGGATGTTTTGCAATAGCAACCAATGAGGTACCATTGTCATCCTTTCTAAGCACATTATTATCATCAATTGAAATAGGCTTAGAATTATCACCTAGGGGACATGAATGAGCCATGTGTCCCCTTTCCCGGCATGAGTAGCATCTTCTCTTTTGTTGAGCCCATTCTTTCTTGCTCATTTGATGCTTCTTCTTGCCTTGCCTCTCATGAGTTGCTTGATTCTTCTTCTCAAGCTTGCTAGGACACTCCAGGCAAAGTGTCCCATGTCTTCACATTCAAAGAACTTGATGTGAGCAAACTTTATTTTCTTAGCTTGAATCTTGCTCATCATCTTGGCATCTTGGATATGAGTTGGATGTCTTGCATAAGCTCTTCCACCCCTTCTTGTTTTCTTCTTCATCTTCAAGTCATCAACTTTATCTTCATGGTTGATCTTGACTTGATCTTGGGGTTTCGGTTGAAGCTCTTCTTGTTGCTTCAACTTGAGCTTCTTGGCTTCTTTCCTTTTCTTCTTTCTTTTCATCTTTGGTCAATCCACCCTTGAAACCAAGTCCATGCCTCTTGCCATAGCTTCTTTGAGTCTTCAATATGTGCTCAAGGGTGACTTATGAATTGTAGCACCTTTGTAGCTTGGCAAGCAAATTCTTCAATTCTCTTTTGAGCTTATTGTTCTCCTTCAAAAAGTTAGTCTCACAAGACATAGAAGTAGAACAATCATCTAAAAGAAGAAGAACATGGCATATCCAATGAATTATCACAAGAGGTGGATACATGCTTCTTGCCTACATCACAAGGGTTAGCACAAATATGTGATTGATCAGTTGACCCAAGTGATGAGCTCTCACTAGTTTTAGATTTTTCATTTGAATGCATCTTAGTGAGTAAAGCATGGTCTTGTACCAAGTTATCATGAGTAACACTAAGTTCCTCATGAACCAATTTTAGCACATCATGTGAACAAGTAGTAACATAAAGTAGATGCTCTTGTTGTTCACATGTTTTCTTTAGAAAAGAGATTTCATTTTCCAAATTCAAAGTTTTTGCTTTCTCATTTTCTAAAGACATGGTCATGCTAGCAAGTCTACTAACAAGCTCATCATAAGAATCAACATGATCAATCACATTGTCATTTGATACCTTAGTGTCACCTAGTGACATGAGACAATGTGTTGAGGTAGTAGATAGGCTTGTGGTAGCATTAACAACCGAGCATGAACCATCATCATTATCCTTGTCAAGTGAACTTGAGGTAGGTCTTTTATCATCTTCACTTGACCATGAGGAGGAGCAACCTTGCTCAACATCCTCATGCACCACCTCCTTTGGCGCCTCATCCTCAAACTTGCCATCATCAAAAGTTGAGGCATCGCCATAGGTGTGCTTGATGTCCTCCCATAACATATGTGCGGACACCCTAGTGTTCACCTTCTCAAACACATCAAAGCTCAAGGATTTGATTAGATACAACAAAGCATTTGCATCAAGTTCAAAGAGAGGGGGGGTGAATAGTCCTTTCTAAAACTAAATGCGCCGGTTAAACAAATGTGATGCAGAATTGAAACTATTCGTTTAGCCAAGACTTCACCCCTCTAGCTATGACTCTAAATCACCTCATAAAAGATCCTACACAAAGCAAATGAGGTGATAAGCCTAGCTTGAGCTCCTAACCGTTTCTATTGCAAGGTCACACAAACCTATGCACTAGTACTTCAAACAACTTCAAACAATGGTCAGCTCCTACACAATTCTAATGAGCAAAAGCACCAAGCCAATCCTGAGCTCACTAGATGCACTAAGGACAAGGCGACACACGCCTAACCCAAAGGCTCAAATTACTTAGCTACACAAACTAAGCAAAGCACCTAACAAGCTACACAAGCTAGTAATTGCAAGAGCTACTCCACAAGCACAAGCACAAGGTATATATAAATGTAAATACAAAGCTTGTGATTTGGAGAATGCAAACCACCGCGAAGAGTAGACAAGTTGACACCGGTGATTTTTTATCGAGGTATTGGGAAGCTTGCCAACTTCCCCCTACTCCTCGTTGTGTCGACCAACACCTTGGGTGGTTCCTTTGGTGTTTCACCTAGATGGTTCTTCGGTGTGATTCTCCGATCACTTGCCCCTCAAGGCACGCCCCGCAAGGCACCGCAAGACACCACTCTCAAGTGAGCCTCTCAAGGCACCGCAAGACACCACACCCACAAGGGAGGTACTCACCGACACGCTCTAGTAGTGACGCTCTTCACGATCCCCGCGAGGTGAGCTCGAACCTCTCACAAATCCTCCTTCGGAGCACCGCACAATCTTCAATTGCGTGCTTCACGAAGTCTCTTGCCACCAAGCCGTCTAGGAGGTGGCAACCTCCAAGAGCAACAAGCACACCGGCTTGCAACACGATCACCTAGTGCCACGAATGCGATCTCTCAACGCGAATGCACTAGAATCACTCCTCACTTTGATTTGGATGAACACTATCAATCACAAGTGAGTAGGAGGGCTCTCAACCACTCTCAAGCATGGACACAAAGTCCCCAAGGTGCTAAGCACCTGCCATGGCCGACCACATCCTCTATTTATAGCCCCCAAGCCAAATAGAGTCGTTGGGGTCCAAACCACGGCTCTGGCGGCCGACCGGACGCGCCGGCCGGACTCACCAGCGAGTCGGTCGCGGAACCGGTCATAGCGTCGGCAAAATTCAGGCTGCGAGCTCTCTGCCGGACGCCTCGGCCGGAGCCTCCGGTCGGTGCGTCGATCGCGCTCGTCGTGCGTCCGATCCACCGCGTCCCGTCGGACCCTTTGCCGGTAAAACGGCGATATCTCCTTCATCCGAACTCCGTTTTCGATGATCTTGGACTCTATGGAAAGCTTACTCAGAGGGCTACACAACCCACATGGTTACTTGATCCAACTCACAATGGATCAAAGCAGTATTCCACTCTAAGAGCAGTCCAAGTGTCCGAGAAACACCGAAACAACTTCTCCTTTGCAAATGTGCCAACACCACCAAGTGTACATCACCATGTGCATGTGTGTTAGCATTTTCATAATCATTTTCAAAGGATTTTCTCTTGCTCTTACGACGCCACTCGATCCTAACACATTGCAAAGTTAGATCGCTCAAGTGGCACTAGATGACCGATATGCAAACAAGTTTGCCCCTCTTGATAGTACGGCCATCTATCCTAAATCTGGTCATAAACTTCTCTAAGCACCAATGACCGGCGAAATGAAATGCCCTATAGGTTATACCTTTGCCTTGCGCATTTCCATTCCGCTCCATCTCCAAGTGCTGATGCAATACATGCACCAACACGATCACCAAATGATATGATCCACTTCATATCATCACATGACCTTCTTGGTCCATCGATCTTGACCTCACTTGCTCTTCACCGTTGCGTCGGTCCGTCGGCGCCAAGTCTTGCCCAAACTTCACCGCCTCGCGGTCCATCGCTTCACTGCCTCGACTTGCCCTTTACACTTGCAACCGGTCTATCAAGCCAAGTCTTGTCTTGATCTTTACCACTTTGGTCACATGACTCCATGTCATGTTTCATATGCAATAAAGCTCCTTCATTGCGTCACCACACATGAACTAATCTCACATGTATTATCTCAATCACACATATTAGTTCACCTAATGTTGACACTCAATTACCAAAAACCACAAGGGACCTTTCACTTGTGGCTATAAATAGATGGGGTGGCCGGCCATGGCTGGTGCTTAGCACCTTGGGGACTTTGTGTCCATGCTTGAGAGTGCTTGAGAGCCCTTCCACTCACATATGCTTGATATCATTCATCCGATTGAGTGAGAGATCGAGTTCTAGTGCGTTGCGTTGAGAGATCGCATTCGTGGCACTAGGTGATCGTGTTGCAAGCCGGTGTGCTTGTTTCTCTTGGAGGTTTTGAAGATTTCTAAATTGGTTTTGGCTAATTAGTGACATCCTTAGAACTAATCTCTCTATACTAAGTGTTTGTTTTAGTTGGAGATTGGTTAAGCCAAGGTTGGTGCATTATGGTCATGGTGGATGGATCGAGATGATTCAAATGATGATCAAGTGCATGACTTGGAGTGGATCGAGGATCAAAATGGGCTCAAGGCAAAGGTATATCCATAGGGTCATTTTGATTTTACACTCAAGACACCATAGAGGGTGTGAGTGATTATAGGATCGATAAGCCGTACTATAAAGAGGGAAAACTATCGTACATATCGATCCTCATGTGCCTCTAGGTTCAAAATCATTTGCATGAATTCTAACCTAGAGAGCTAACTCCGTACTTGATGGAAAATGTTTTCAAAATGCTAACACATGGTGTCGGGGTGTTCTTCGGCGTGTCGGCAACAAGAATCAAAGTGACGGAAGTCGGTTTGGAGCAAAAGCGAAGAACGACGACGAACGTGAAATTTTCGCGGGCTCGAGAGGCGGCCGGGACGCGGTGGCCGGGACGCGGGTGGCCGGACCGCGACCGGAAAGCATGCGAGGATCGGCCGGGACGCACCGGTGTGTGGTTCCGGTCTAAGAAAGAGAGCATGTTTTCGTGGTTGTTCTCGGGGAGTGGCCGGACGCATGCACCTAAGCATGACCGGACGCATGATTCCCCGACCGGACGCATGCGAAGGGGTTCTATTTTTGGTCGGGTTGGGTTTCGGTTCTGGCCGGACTCATCGGCCGGACTCATGCATGAGTCCGGTCGGCGCGTCGATCGACCGCCCGAATTGCATGTTCCTCCCCCAACGGCTCCATTTTTAGGTGGAGCCTATTTATACCCCCTTTGGCCGGCCATGGGAGGTCTCTTGGACATTTGAAATCATTCCTAACACCTCTAGAGCTGAGCACTCATCCTCCTCCTCACTCCTTTGCTTGAGAGCATCCATTCTAGTGAGTTGAGGTGATTCAAGTGCACTTTGCTTTGATCTTTGCATCTAGTGGCGCTTGAGGATCGTTGTGAGCCGGTGGTTTTCTTGTTGCTCTTGGAGAGCACCACTCCTAGCCGGCTTGGTGATTGGTGGAGGCGTTGGCAAGAGAAGGTGTATGTTCTTTGCCACCTCCGGATGATTTGTGAGAGGATCACACACTCCTCGTCGAGAAGACAAAGTGTGAGTAATCTATTGCTCGTGTCTTGGGTACCTCTCATTTGCATTGGGTGCAAGAAGCCTAAAAGGCAATTGGCTTGGAGTGAGCTCCACCTTGACCCACACGTGAGAAGGTCGGCATAACGGAGATTAGCTTGAGGGTGCTCAAGTGAACTTGGGTTAAATCTCGTGTCTCCATTTGTCTCTCGGTGATTGGCTTCAATTTGGTAATCATATTGTTTCATCCTTGGTGATTGGATTGACTAGCCTCGACATTGTGGTATATCACCTCTACACTCTTGCATTACTTTCATATATCTTGTGCTAGTGTAGCTTGAGTAGACTTGCTTAGTTGCTAGAGTAATTAGCTTGTTCACCTAGTGGTAAAGTAGTGACTTAGCCCTTGTGTGTGAATTAGAGACTATAGCAACTAGAATTGTCAATAGGAGGCTTGCCGACAAGTAGAGCTAGAGCAAATGCATTTACGCTTTGTTATTTACTAACAAGTTGCTCTAGTGTTTTTGTAGAAATTTTATTAGGCTATTCACCCTCCCTCTAGCCATTTAGGACCTTTCAGGTTGCCACCTCCTAGACGGCTTGGTGGCAAGAGACTTCGTGAAGCACGCAAGAAAGCTTGTGCGGTGCTCCGAAGAAGAGATTGTGAGAGGTTCGTGCTCACCTCGCGGGGATCGTGAAGAGCAACTCTAGTGGAGCGTGTCATTGAGCTACCACACTTGTGTGGGTTCACACGGTACCCTTTGAGGGATTGGCTAGAGGACTCACACTGTGTGAGGGACTCGATCGAGCTCCCACTGTGGGATTTGGCACTGACCATTAAGCTTGAGGATCATCACTGGGTGATTCGCCAAACCGTGGAACCACCAAGGTGTCGGTCGATACAACGAGGAGTAGGGGGAAGTTGGCAAGCTTCCCGAGACCTCGGTAAAAAATCACCGGTGTCATCTTGTGTCCACACTTCGCGGTGGTTTGCAATCTCTTCGTCTCAAGCTTTGTTCTTACATTCATATATACATTGTGATTGTGCTTGAGTAGAGTAGTTGCAACTATCTAGCTTGTGTAGCTTGTTTAGTTACTTTGCTTAGCTTGTGTAGCTAGGTAATTTGAGCCTTTGGGTTAGGCGTGTGTTGCCTTGTCCATTGTGCATCTAGTGAGCTTAGGGGCTTTGTGCTTGTGCTTATTAGAATTGTGTAGGAGCTCACCCGTGCTTGAAAGTACTAGTGCTTAGGTTTGTGTGACCTTGCATTAGAATTGATTAGGAGCTCAAGGTAGGCTTGTCACCTCAGTCTTCTTGTGTAGGATCTTTTGTGAGGTGATTTAGAGTCTTAGTTAGAGGGGTGAAGTCTTGGCTAGACCGATAAGTTTAATTCCGCATTTGTTTTGGTTAGCCATCGCGATTAGTTTTTAAAAGGGACTATTCACCCCCTCATCTAGTCCCCATCTTGACCCTTCAGCCCAACAACTCGGCGGGGTAGGCGTGAGAGCTGCAAGACCAGTGCACGTGCGGGAGAGCTTCTCCCCGGCATTGGCGCATGAGCTCAGCTCCGCCCCGGGCTGCCAGGGTGGCCGGAGCTAGGGACAACAATAGATGTGGTGGTCGCTGTCATGGCCGGGTCAGCAAACTCTACCTCACACGCTGCACAAACAGGTCCGGTGAGCTCTCACCCCAAATCCTGCACTCCCGAGTGACATGGCAGCAGTGTTCAAAGACGGCACCATGGGGGCTCGGTGGAGGAGCCTGCGGCATAGTGTTGAGTTGAACACAAGAGATAGGCTATGTCCTAAGGAAGAAGACACGCAGCAGGGGCAACGAAGGTCTTGTTTAGTTGTCATGCAACCAAAAAGTGCTACTCAAAGAGTGTTACAGGACCCGTCACATCGAATCTCTTCACGCATGCATGGAGCATTAAATATAGGTAAACAAAATAACTAATTGCACGTTTGGTAAAAAAGTATGAGATGGATCTTTTGAGCCTAGTTAATCCATAATTGGACAACAATTAGCAAATCTAAACGAAAAATGCTACAGTACCCCCAACCGTCTTTATTGCAACCGTCTTTATTACGTTCGATGAAGGGTAAAAAATGGAAACTCAAAGGTATCGAAGAGACAATTAAGATTCATATCAAACGAAATACAACAGATAAGAAATTTGGTTGCATATATTTCCATAACAAAGACCCTACATTACATATATTTCCATAGCAAAGACCTTACATAGAACTAAATATATGGTAACAAAGACCAATTCACGAGATAGGTCAATGATACAATCAAAGTGTACAAACACATTAAAATTTAACCACCTCGAAGAAGTCTCTTGTAGCATCTCCTCGGATCGAAGAAGTGGCGAGGCTGCTACGTGCACTCATTGAGGAGGTTGGAGGATGAGATTCACCGGGAGCTTCATCTTCAGCCCAAACTTGACCATTGGACCAAGGATGAAATCACAAAGAACTTGGTCCAATGAGGGTTGTTTTTCCATGGATGCACCATATGATTCGGATACTATATGCCCATGTGCCCGTATATTGGCTGAACACTAGCACCCCAAAGCACAAGGACTCAGGACTCTTAATATGAGTCCGAGTTCGATCTTGAATTATGGCACCCACGAGAAGCAAGCAAGCCCCCTGTCTCTCCTTCATCGCAGTAAGACTCTTCTAGCACCTTTTCAAAACCATTTTCTTGGACTAGGCATATCAGTATGTGGAGGGCTTTCTCCCAAAGAAAGGCCATATGTATGTGGAACTGAAAGAAATCTTGCTAGCAAAGAAGATCAAGGACGAAGAACAAGGAAAATAAGGAGAAAAAGATTTCCTAGATCCAAAACCCATGACACTAAAAATTCAAAACTAAGCCCTCTCAGTATTTTGAGGAGAGGGTTAGGAACTCTTGGGCGAACCAAGAATGCAACAACAGAGAGGAGAAACTGGTGCAAAACACGGCGTCCCCTTGCCGCTTTAAATAGGCGAGATGGCGTGGTTGAGTCGACTACCGGTTGTACGGAGGCGTGGCGCGTAAGTGCGCCGAAGATTGGTGCGATGGTCGGCCCGAAAGTTGAGAACTGTGCGGCCGTTGAATTTTTTGAAATCACCGCCGGGTCTAAGTTTTCACCCGGCGGTGATGTCGAAAACCACCGGCGAAAGATCCGCACCGCCGTGATGATCTACACATCACCGCCGGGTGTGAAACTCGCCCGGCATGATCTACACATCACTGCCGGGGTGAAACTACACCCGCGGTGTTTTTAACCGACATTGATTTAACCCGTCCGACGCCGCTGCGGTGGTGCCACGCTTTTCTCATCGATTCGAGACACCGCGGTTTCCTAACCGGCGGTGAATGCTACCGGGCAACGCGTTCTCCAAGCGGCGGCATGCATGCGGCAGAAAGCCACTTTGTGAACACGCTAAGTGAGCGTGGCGACTAAGGTATTGTGGTAAAAAAAAAAAACGAGGATGGCTATCCGTTGGGCGGTACAAAGTTTGATTCTATAAATAGCCCGGTAGTGTTGTGGGCGTGCTACGACTTGTTGAGTGTGTCATTTTCGTGCTCCGGCCCGGCGAAGTCTCTCGTCTCCCTCCCTTCCTCCCGCTCCCTCACCCGTCGGCATCGAAGGTACGTGTGGTTGATCTTGTAGCAATGGTAAACAATGTGAAGCATGCATTCCTTGTTTCAAAATAACAATGCTAAACTCGATCATCGTTCTTGAAAAAATGGTCAAAAACGGCTTGTTGGGGATCGAACCGGGAATTTCAGATTGGGTGTTGGGAAGCGCCGTGCCCGGTAGAGGAAGCGGCCATTGGAAACACGCGCAAACGCGTGGCCGGCCTTTTCGTGGGGAGACGGGCCGATCGCGACGGCCATTGGATGAGCGGTCGTCTTATGTTGGATCGTTTTCATGGCGCCGCGTCTTGGGAATGACTATGGACTGCATGTATTCCATGGCTTGCTACTATATAACAACGCCTCGATTTGGTACCATCTCCATCGCTAATTAGCCTCTCTCTTTCCATAAACCCCGGCAGCTAGCTTCTTCTTCATCGACGAGATGGCCGCGTCTACACCAACGAGGAGCTTTTTGTTCACCGTGGCGCCCCACGGCGCCCTCCGAAGCTCACCCACCGCCGATGTTTTACGACCGAGAGCCCGCATTTCGGGGTGAACCGGCGCTTTGTTCGGGCCTCGGCGAACCCGGAGCCCGGCGGTTGTTGCGCAAATGACATGGAGAGCGGGGTTTTTATCTTGGTTCGGGCCCTCGATCAAGGATCGAGTAAAGACCTTTACGTCCGGTCGGCGTGAGCCTATTTTTGATTGATGGGGTTAGCCGAGAATCGGCCGTGAAGCTTACGGGCGCTTGGTCGTAGCCAAGCTTGTGTCCCTGTATGTGCGTACTCCATCCCCTACGAGGTGTTCCTTGGCCGCCATTTATAGTCCAAGGGGCCAAGGAACTCGCTACGTTTCTAGTCGGATACAGAGAGGGTTGTCCGTAGAGGAACCGAAAACCCAAACTCTTTACAAGGTAACCTGACTAGTGTTCTATCCTAGTTACAACAGAAGTCACCGTAGCTATGCTTCCATTGCCTTACGGGAGTTGTTTGTGGCCGCAGGCTTGGATAGAACCCTGCGTACAACTCGGTAGAGTTCTTTGGTGATCCTGTATCCACAAGCCCCCGAGCATCTCAAGGTAGAGTCTTGAGGGTTGTCTTGCTCTTCTCGGGTGAGGCCTTGATATGGTCTTCAAGATCATCTTTACGGAGTGCAATTTTGAAAAAAAGTGCACCCGTAGGGTGTAACCTCCGAGCTTCTTGCTTTTTGGCACAAAGAGCCGGAAGGTCTTTGAGTTCTTCTCCTTCGTCTTCGAGTTCTTCTTCGTCGTCGGGGCTCTTCTTTCTTCGATAGGAGAGCCCCTGCTCCGCTAGCCCCGAGTATCTCGGGTGCGGAGTTACGAGCCGTCTACTCTTCTCGGGTGTAGTTTTGACGCGGTCCTTGTCGCCTTCATACGGTGTGCACTTTGCTTTGAAAAAAAATGCACCCGTAGGGTGTAGCCCCCGAGCTTCTTGCTTTTTGGCACAAAGAGCTGGAAGGTCTTTGAGTTCTTCTCCTCCGTCTTTGAGTTCTTCTCGTCGTCGGAGCACTTTTGAAAAAAAATCTTGCCCCGGGTATCCTGTAGCCCCGAGCGTCTAAGGGCTCTTTTCACGAGATGGAGCTCATAGAGGTTCTTCGTCTTACCCGATTTTTGACCGTTTCTCTTTTCGTGTAGGTATTGCTTCACTGGGCTGCTGCGACGACCCGAGGGGTTCTTTTGTCTTCTTTGGCGGGTTTGATCGACTTGTCTTTGTCTTGAACTGCGCTGCCTGATATTTTCCGCCGCTTCTTTGGCGTTTTTTGAAGGGTTGTTTTCTCCTTCTGCGGTTTCCGACCGTTGTGTCAGTCTGTTGCACTATTCCGCATAAAAAGGAGTGCCGTTGTCACTTCAAATTAATTTTGAAGTTGTAAAGGCTCCCGTTATAGAGAGTTTTATTCTGTAATGGGTGGGAAAATCCCTCTCCATAAATACTTGGATACGACCGTTTCTTTTTCTCCGCCTGCCATTTGCATCTGTGATTAGCAATCTTCCTTGCCCTAATCCCCTTGCGCCGCCACTGTTCCCTGCCGCCGCCGTTGCGCCCTTGAGTTTCTGCTGTCCTCGCCGTCTGTTCTTCATCATGGTGAAGAGCTCTTCTTCCAAGAGCGCGAAGGGGAAGGCGGAGATGGTTCCCAAGTAGAGGCGGCCATGAAGGTTTGGCCGGAGTCCTCCTGGTCAATCTTGGAGATCTTGAGGATCTTGAGCGGCGCCGGCTTCTCCCTCCCCGAGTCTCTCCGGTTGGGAGGCTCCCCACCCCATCGTCTTCCCCTGCTCCCGGCCACTCTTGAGGTTGTCCTTTTTCTCTCCTTTGTCCAAGCCGGGTCTTTGTTTGCCCGCCGGTTTCTTCCATGAGTTTTACGTAGTCCTATTCGATAGCTCTTTCTCATCTTGCCCCAAATGGGGTTCTTCTTCTTTCCATCTTTGTTCATGCCTGTGAGACCTTCATAGGTATCCCTCCTTCTTTGAAGTTCTTTTCGCTATTTCTTCCACCTACGTCATGGAGGTGACCTTTCTTCTCTTGGATGTGTATCCATCCAAAGCTCGCCCGGTCGAAAAGGGTGCTTTCTTTGAGTATGAGCTCCCGATTACGTTTTAGGGCCGGGCGTTAAGGGTGGTTTTACGTGAACAATCCTCCTCCCGCCTTGATGGATCATGACTCGATGAGTCCTGTTGACCCCGAGAATCGAAGGTTGACTCTCCGATGAGTCCGGAGGTTGCCGAACTTGTCAATCGCGTTAAGATCTTGAAAGCGGGGGTGGCGCGGCAGGTCCGGAATCGTTGCCCGGCTTTCTTCGTCGTCGAGTTCAACCTTTGATGGCGAGGAGGCGGCTTGGCCGGTACTGCGGCCCTCGAGGATCCCTCTCGTGTTGGTGGTGATGCCTCCGAATTGCACGAGGAGGAGTCGATGGTGTCCCTTCGCTCTTTCTTTGAAAGATGTGCCGATGACTCCGATTCGGGTTGTTGAATACTCTGGCGACAACCCTCCTCCTTCTGTGAGTTCTTTTTGCTTTTTTATGTTGTATCTGCCTGTCGTCGGGGTTCTTTCGACTCTTCCGATCCTTTCGGCATCTTGGCCGGAACTACTCGAGGTGCTTTGTGGTGACCGTTCTTTGCGATGCTCCGCCGCCCTCTACATTCGGTGAGTCAATCCCTTCCCCGCATCGGTATTGGGGGTGCCATTATGTTCCCTTTACTCCAGATCCACGGGTGCTTGCCCTTATAGGTCGCAAGCGACGGGAGCGCTCTGTTGAAGAGCCCACTGCCTCTGCTGCTATTATGACTCCCAAGAGGACTCGCTCTTACGCTTCTCGAGGCTTCTTTTTGCGGAGCCCACACAGTAATATTTTTATAGGTGAGGGGGTTGATCTTACGTCAATCCCTTTCTTTTTCCATATAAGGTGACTGTTTCTCTGTTTTTTTCGGATGGGGCTTCTCGTTTGCTTTTTGAGCATGCCGAGGAGCAAGTGGAGTCCCTTGCGGGAATCCGTGAGTTCCTCTCTTGAATCTTGAATACGGGTTCTTTTGATCTTGTAGTCTTCTTGTGTTTGTTTGCGGTTTCTTGGTCTCTACTGGTTGACCCTCCTGAGGCTTTCGGCCAGGTTCCTGTTGTGGCTATTGATGTGAAGCCCCCTTCTTCTGCCGGCTTGCCCCCTCGTCCTCGTCTTCACTTTCGGTGAGTACTCTTGTTGCGAGTTCTCTCTCCTTGTTGATTTTGAGGATTCTTATCTTTGTCGGGGTTGTTGTGCGGCCGTCCTTACGTGAAGTTCTCTCGAGATGACTTCTCCTCCCAGCCTTCGAGCGTCATCTTTGGTGGCCGATCTTCTTCTTCTTCGGCCTCTCTGTTCGTGGAGTTCTTGCTGGTCCTCCTCCGGATCCTTCTCTCTTAGATCTGAAGGCCCTTGCGGACTTCTGTTGTATCGGAGTTTGATCTTGCTTCTCGGGTTCTTTGCTGCATGCGGCGTTCAGCGATGCCGGTGCCTTCTGTTTTTTGACCAACGAGTTCAGTGTAGCGCCCGAGTTTCTCTTGATACTTCTCTGTCTTTTTGAGGAGCATCCTGATCGACTTTGTTTTTCATTGTAGTCTTTTGTGCGAGATCTCCTTGTCTTCCCTCCCCTGCTCAAGAGTGTGATACCTTGCGGGGCTGAAGTTGTCCGTCTTCGTGGAGTTGAGCGAGACCTTCTTGCTCGGCTCGGGGACTCCCGTGCCACCTGGCGATGGTTTGGCCGAGTCCTATGCCAAGGTCACTCGGGAAGTTGAGGGTATGTCATATATTTTCTTGATCTATTTTTGCTTCTCGAGGAGGCCTCTTTTTCGACTTGTCTTGTTTGTTGTCGTCGGGGCTTGGGTGACCAACTCGTCGGGCGGCTACCATCACCGAGTTGTCGGCCGAGCTTCGTTGGAGAGGATGCTCTTTCGCGCTCGGCGTGAAGTTCTCCGACCTTTGGCGAGCCGTGTGTATCCCCCCGCTGGAGGTTATTCGCCTTCCCGAAGATCACGGCGTGTCCTCGGAGGGACTTTCTTCCCCGGGTTCCCTGTCGCTCGATTCTTTGTCGGAGACGACGAGGTTTTGAAGAGCTCGCTCTTCTATTTTCATCATCTTGTGCCCGGGACCGCCCATCGCCGCCGTTGTGGATGGGTTTGCTTCAAGAGCACCTCAAGATAATGGAGGAGGAGCGCCACGAGGTAGATGCGGGCCGTTACCACTCTTTGCCGATACCATAGACCTTGATCTTCCCGAGGGTGGTGCGCCGGACTTTGATGCGGCTGGCGAGTGCTTCCTACGTGACGGCTTCGTCCCGTCTTGTAAAAACAATTCTTTTGCTTTCTGGCCTGTTGGTTGTAGGCCTTGAATACTCTTTCTTGTGTCCGCCTTCGTGCGGGTTTTAAGTATCTTTGTTCTCGCCTTTGTGCGGACCTGTTGCGCTTTTTGTCCTGCGCTTGTCGTTCTTTGTTGTCTTCCGAGTTCTTCTTCTTCTGGATGACTTGATGTGATTGCGCCTTTAGAGTTCTTCCTTAGGCTTCCGGCTCTTATGTCCTTTTATGTAGGTTCGCGATGAGTTGTTTGCAGTCCCTCGTAGTGACATCGGCGTTGTTCGGTTGATGATCCAAAATTGTCTTTCTCAGATTTTGTTGTTTATAGTGTTGAAGTCTTGCTTCGAGTTGATGTGGTTGTTCTCTCGACCGGTCGGCTTGTCTTCTTGTAGATCCGAGAGGGTAGCGTAGTTTCTTGTCCTTGTGCGTCTTTGGGTTGTTTATCCCTTGACGTGTCGGCTAGTCCTGTTCACGTCTTGCCGTAGTATGTTGGAGCTTTGCATCATTGCTTCGAGTTCTTTCTTTTGAAAGGATCGACTTGCCTATTTCGTAGACTTGGTCGGTGATAGTCCCGAAGTTCTCCCGAGATCCATCTTCGTCTTTCCGGAGTTTCAACCCGCCTTTTACGTAGACTTCGGTTGGAGATCTTTGCAGAGTGTAGCTCGGTTTTACCGTGGATTGTTTTCTTCGACAAATGACTTCTGTCTTCTTTACGAGACTTGTCATGATGATTGGAGGCTTGTTCTTGAATTCGTAGTTCTTCTTTCCGAGTATCGGCTTCGTCTTCTCTCAGAGATTTACTTGATAATAGTTGTAGAGGCTTGCTCACGGTCTTGAGTTGTTCTTACGAATATTCGGCTCATCCTTTTACGTGGGCTTGCCGAGAGTAGTTGTGGAGTCTTGCTCCCGGTCTTGAGTTGCTCTTCGAAGAATCGGCTTGTCCTTTCTCGTAGACTTGCTGAAAAGTAGTTGTGGAGTCTTGCTCCTGGTCTTGAGTTGTTCTTCCTCAAGAATCGACTTGTCCTTTACGTAGAGTTCTTGAAGGTGCTAGAGTCTTGCTCTTGATCTTCGAGTTGTTCTTTCAAGAATCAGCTCGTCTTTGCCGTAGACTTGCCGGTGGTTGTTGGGCGTCCCCCGTTTTGCCGGGGTTGTTTTCCTCCGGCATGTGACTTGTGTCTTCTTCCGAGACTTGTCACGATTGTTCGGAGGGTTACTTCGGGCCGTTAGGTTTCTCCTTTTAGGCCCTCTAGCATTTGTTTTTCTTGAACTTGCTAGTGATTTTGGTGGAGTCAAGCTCCCGAAAGAGTTGTTCTAACTCGGGGGTTGCCTCTTTTGGGCTAGGGGCTCTCCCATGCAGTCCAAAGGACTATCGCATGACGCCCCTTGAAGGGTTCTCGGTCCCGGCCCATTTAAGTGCACCGGACCGAAGGTCAAGATGGTTGGGTTCCTATTTCATAACACTACAATCCACCTTGCCCTCCGTTTGGGCTGCTCTGCTTTTACGAGACTTGTGTGAGACGATGGGTTTCTATTTCACAACACTACACCGTTCACGCCCGATTCGAAAGGCCGTCCGCCGTCATTGGACAAAGTGGCACTTTCGGACCCTTGATGGCCTCTGCGACCTAGACGGGCCGATCTCAATGTCCTCTTTTTTTCAAGAGTCGAAGTTCACGATCTTCCACTAGGATTTAAGGTGTGGACGCTATTCCGGAGCTAGGACTTTGCGTGGTTCCACCCTTGGAATTTTGACCTCCGCTACGGTGGTCGGGTTTGCCTTCTTTTGGTCGACTTCTTCTTGCGGCGTGCCAATTCGGGCTGTTTTGTTCTTCTCTCCCCCTAGGAGGCATGCGGCATCACCGTGGGCAACTTGTTTTTGTTGAAGTGCCCGGTGGTCTGCGTATTTTGTGACCTCTTTGGATGGTCCGGAGTTCTTCTCGGGCTTGATCTTCTTTCTTCATGAAGTATCGGAGAGTTGTTATTGCGTTACTTCTTCTCTTTTCGTTGCCTTGAGTTCCTCCTCGATTATGGATAGAACCTTCTCGAGCTGGTTTATGTGCCAAGAGTTTCCGATTTCTTCTCCTTGCATTGTCATCAACTTGTAGGTTCCTAGTCCCGCACTCCTTTGACGATATATGGTCCTTCCCATGGGCCGAAAGGTTTGTGCTTGCCTTCCGTCTTTTGATTTCTCTTGAGTACTTGATCTCCCGGGTTGAGTTTTCTTGGACATGTGCTCTTGTCATAGTGCCTTCTCGAGTCCTTGCGGATATCTTGCGTTACGTAGGGATGGCGCTTGTTCGACTTCTTCTCGCACAAATCGATTTCTAGTCTTCTTGTGCATTCTCCTTCTCCTTCTTCAAATTGCTCGATCCTTGGGGGAGCTCCATATAAGGTCTGGCGGTAGAACAGACTTCAGATCCATAGGTCGAAGAAGGGTGAGTAGCCTTGTTGCTCACTGATCCGAGTTCTTAGGCCCCCAGGGCGACTTTTGGGAGTTCTTCAATCTATTTGGCTCTATAGTCTTTGAGTTCTTCGTATAACCTTGGCTTCAGTCCAGCAAGGATGAGTCCGTTTGCTCTTTCGACTTGTCCGTTAGCCTGAGGGTGTGCTACGGAGGCGTAGTCTATCCGTATGCCACAATCTTGTGCCCAGTCTTCAAATTCTGCTGCCGTGAACGGTGATCCGAGGTCAGTGATGATTCTGTTGGGCATCCCAAATCTGTGCATGATCTCTTGGATGAACTCGACTGCTTTGGTTGAGCTGAAGGTGACCAATGGCTTGTATTCTATCCACTTAGTGAATTTGTCGATGGCGACGTAGATGTACTCATATCCTCCCTTGGCTCTCTTGAGTGGTCCGACTTGATCCAGTCCCCAGCACGAGAAAGGCCATGATGGTGGTATGCAGATCAGATTGTGTGCTGGCACATGCGCTTGTCTTGCGAACATCTAGCATCCTTTGCATTTTCTGACGAGTTCTTCTGCATCTTTGAGGGCTGTTGGCCAGTAGTATCCTGTTCTGAATGCTTTTCCCACGAGGGTTCTTGACTGCAGCGGTTTCACAAAGATCCGAGTGGATTTCTTGGAGGATGTCTTTTCCTTCCTCAGAGCTTATGCATTTGAGTAGTACTCCTGATGATGCTGCTCTCTTATAAAGCTTGTCTTTGATGAGCACGTAGTTCTTGCTTCTTCTCAAGATCCTGGTTGCTTCAGCTTTGTCTTCGGGTAGTGTCTTGTTCTTGATGAAGTTTATGATGTCTTCGATCCAGGGAGTTGTTCTTCGACCTGGAGAGATTATCATTACTCCGTTTAGAGCCGATTGCTCCATGTTGTCTTCTTCTGGGTTCTCCTTGATAGATGGTTTCGAGAGCTCTTCGACGAATACTCCTGGTGGGACTTGGGCTCTGTCAGATCCGAGTTTGGCTAGCACGTCTGCCGCCACGTTCGCATCTCTGAGCACGTGTAGGATCTCAAGGCCTTGGAAGTTCTTTTCGGCTTTTTCCGTATACGCTCAATAGAGGCCCATATTATCCTTTTGTGCGGTCCCAGTCCTTGTTGACTTGATTGATGACAACCGGCGAGTCGCCGTATACTTGTAGTCTCTTGATTCCCGAGTTCTTGCTATCTTGAGGCCATGGATGAGTGCTTCATACTCGCCTCGTTGTTTGTAGCTTGCCACATGATCTCGCAAAGACATACTTGAGTTGTCTTCCTTTCGGAGATATGAATAAAATTCCGGCTCCTGCTCCCCTAGCTTCAACGATCCATCAAGTACATGTTCCAATGTTTCTTGATGTCGCTTGATATGGGTTGTTGGAGCTCATCCCGATCTCTGCTATGAAATCCGGTAGCGCTCGGGATTTGATTGCTCTTCTTGGGGTGAACTCTAGATTCGGTGCTCAGAGTTCCACCGCCCATTTTGATATTCGACTGTTGAATCTACGTTCCTCGGGGATGTCGCCCCTTGGTGAGTCGATTTACCACTTTGTTATCTTGTGACCGTCGAAGTAGTGTCGTAGCTTCCTTGATATGATCGGTATGGTGTAGAGTAGTTTTTGTGCGTGAGGGTACCGAGCCTTGGACTCCGATAGAACCTCGCTCACGTAGTAAACCGGCCTCTGGACCTTGTTGGGTTGCTCGGGCTCTTCTCTTTCCACGATGATTCTTTGGCTGACCATCTTTCGTTCTCGCTATGTATAGCGATAGTTCTTCTTGATCCTTTGGAGGTGTTAGGACCGGGGCTATTGTAAGGTACCGCTTGAGTTCTTCAAACGCTTTGTCGCCTCCTCCTCCGTCCATTTGAATTCTCCTTTTGTCTTGATAAGTTTGAAGAAGGGTAGCCCTTTCTCTCCAAGCTTGGATATGAATCTGTTGAGTGCCGCCATGCACCCCGTGAGCTTCTAGACATCCTTGACACTTCGGGTTGTGTCATCTCATTGATGGCCTTGATCCGCTTGGTGCCGGGCTTCAATGCCTCTATTGCTGACCAAGAATCCCAAAGAGCTGTCCCGAAGGCACTCCAAAGACGCATTTTGTTGGGTTGAGCTTCCACTTCCACTTGTTGAGGTTCTTGAAAGTCTCTTCCGGATCTTGAATCGAGTTTACGGTTTTTAGTCTTCACCACCACGCCGCTCACGTAAGCCGGCATTTTTGCCAATCGCTCTCCCAAACAAGTTTGTATCGCTCTTTGATACGTTGCTCCGGCGTTCTTCAATCCGAAGGACATTGTTTTGTAGCGATAGGCACCGAAGGGGTGATGAAAGAGGTCTTGCTCTGATCTCCTTTCTTCGATTGCAATCGGTGATATCCCCGAGTAGCAATCCAAGAATGATAGTAGAGCCGATCCCCGCCGTGGAGTCCACTATTTGGTCAATCCTTGGTAGCCCGAAGGGGTCCTTGGGGCAATGCTTATTCAGATCCGTGTAGTCCACACACATTCGCCAATTTGAGGTGTTCTTCTTCCCGAACCGTAACCGGGTTGGCTAGCCCGGTCGAGGATGTAGGATTTCTCGATGAATCCCGCCGCGAGTAATTTTGCAATCTCCTTTTTGATGGCTTCTTTCTTTTCTCGTGAAAACCTTCTTAGTCTTTGCTTGATGGGTTTGGATCCCATATTGATGTCAGTGCATTCACCGGCCCCTCCTTGGTACGCCAGCATGTCTCCCTGGTTTCCGGGCAAATATATCTTTGTGTTGCCTTAGGAAGGCGGTGAGCGCGAATTTCTATTTTGGAGATAGGTGGGCGCCGATGATCGCCATCTTGGATGGATCGCCCGCTTGTAGATCAATGTGCTTGACGCCGGCCTCTTACGGTGGAATCGAATTTGCTTGCTTCTTGGCCGGGTATCTCGAGTTCTTCCGGGTTTGTATCTTCGCCATCCGGTTGAGTTCCTTCTTCTCCAAGAGCTCCCCCCTGTCTTGTTTGGCGATTTCCACGGCTTGTACGTCACACTCAAAGGCTTTCTTGAGGTCTCCTTTGATGGAAAGAACTCCAAAAGGTGCCGGCATCTTTAGTAGAAGATACGGGTAGTGTGGAATAGCCATGAATTTTGCAATAGCGTGGTCTTCCCATGATGGCGTGGTATGGTGACTCGAGATCCGCCACTTCGAACTTGATGTACTCGTCCTAGTTTGATGGAGATCCAAATGTAATCGGCAAGGTGACTTGTCCAACCGGGTATGGCTGCTCGTCCGGGTACTATTCCATAGAAAGGAGTGCTCGAAGGAGCGATAAGTCCGGAGAGGTCGAGTCCCATCTTGTCCAAAGGTTTCGAGAATATAATGTTTAATCCAGCTCCTCCGTCGATCAATACCTTGGTAACGGTCACTCCGGCAATTGTGGGTTCTAGCACCAAAGGATATAGGCCGGCGTTGCCCACACTTGTCCATTGATCCTCCCTGGTGAACTGAATTGGATATTGGGACCAATTGAGGTCGCGTGGTACTGCGGGTTCTGCTGCCATGATTGATCGGAGTGCTAGCTTGTCTTGTCTCTTGCTCTTTGATCCAGGTACTCCAGAGAATATGATGTTCAAGGATCTCGTTGCTTTCTGGAAATCCCCTGTCTTTGGCTCCTCAATGGCTTCTTCTCTATTTTCTTGATTGTTTCCTTTCTGAGTAGAGTTGATTCCTCCCTTGTACTTTTCCTAGAAAGTGGTGCAATTTCCGGCGTGTGCGGAGCTCCAGGGTGGTAGATGCAGGGTAGGTCTTCTAGCTTGATATTGCTTCTGTTCCTGTCGCCATTGTTGTTGTTGTTGAACCTCTGTTTGTAAGGTTTCTTTGACTTCTCCGCCATTGCGACAGTATTGTCTGGTCCTCGCTTCTTTTGCTGTTGAGAGTTGTTCTGATCTTTCTTCGGGGCTTCCGAGTTCTTTCTTTTCGAAAGCGATCTCGAGTTCTTTCTTCGCCTCCGATCATCTTCTCGACAAGAACTTGAACCTTCGTTAGTCCTCGGGTTGTCTTTGTAGAAATCTGAGAACTGCCATCTTGAGAAAATTCCATTGCCGAAGGCGTCTATCACTTCTCTTTCAGTGATGTCGTGTACTTGGGACCTCATCTCCCCAAATCTTCGGTAGTAATCTCTCAGAGATTCTCCTGGCTTCTGCTTGAGGCTTTTCAACTCAGCCTGAGTAATAGGATGGGTGATGATTCCTGCGAAGTTGCTACAGAATGCTTTCTGTAAGTCTTCCCAGTATCGGATTGAGCCCTCTTCGATCTTGTCGAACCATTGGAGCGGTAGAGCCTCTAGGGCCATGGGAAAGAAGACGGCTTTTGCGTCATCATCTCCTCCAAAATTTCTCAATGGATTGTGAGTAGACTCTGAGCCATTGTCTGGGCTCTGTTTTCCCATCGTATTTTGAATGGTTTGAAGGCTTGAACTTTGGGGGTAGCTTGACTTCTTGCAATCTTTCGGCGAAGCAAGGAAACCTGTCGTAGCTTTCCGTCGTTCTTTCTTCAAATCCTCCTGAGGTTCTTCCTCCTCTTGGATGAGTTCCAGTAGGTCGATATGTTGATTCTGCGACTTCTTCTCGTCGGCTTAGTCTTGGTGCGGGGCTTTCCCTTGGGGGTCTCTGGTACTGTCTGCCATCCCTCCGAGGTGGCCTGGAGTTGTTGGAACCCTCGGCCTTTCCAAACTTTCAAAGACGTTGGATCGACTTCTTGGAACATGAGAGCCGCTTTGCCTTCGACCGTGACGTCCCCTGGTCTCTTTCTCGGACAGCCTTTGCAATGCCTCCTTGATGAGTCTCTCCTTGTCATTCAGTGTCAGTAGCAGTCTTGGTGGTCAATCAACCCTTGTAGTCTCTCCCGGGTTGCCCTCGATCGTCCTCAACTTCTCTTTTTCAGATTTCGGCCTCTCGTATTCGTGTAGATCGGCGATATTTGTTCGAGCTTGCATGCGGCGCGTCGCCCCGATCCGGCGTCCTCCCTTCAGACTTGTTTTTCTTAGCCTTTCTTGACGTTGGTGTTCTCCTTCGTCGTCGAGGGTTCTTTCGTCCGCCGAGATGTTGGACAGGCCTTCGTCGGTAGACCTGATGTCGGGGGCCTCTGGACGGTTAAGCGGAGTGCGATCTGTAGCCACCATGAAGACTTCCTTTGCAAACGTAGCTTTAGGCCGCCACTCCTTCCGCCCTGGGATGGACCTCATGATGATGGACCTCCTGTTTGTCCCCGTTGGTTGACGATCGGCTGGTTGAGGGTTCTTGGCCAGTGGATGATGCACTCCTCTGGGGTTCTTGTCAATATGAGCCCTCTTTGCGCGCCCTCTAAAGGAATCTCCAATCTTCTCTTGAGTAGTCCCGGCGTTCCTCGAATACGCATGTCTTTGCGTTGCGTAATCCCCGTAGGAAATTGAAAGGTAATGTCGGGTGTGTCGGGGGGTTATATCGAACTCGCCTCCTTTCTCAGGAGTTGGAAAGGTATTGGTTGAAAAAAAGTTTCGAGTTGGAGTAGCTTCCCTTATCCAAGCGGGAGTTGGAGTCGTACTTCGAGTTGCTTCCGGAGTTCGGTACTCGAGCCCTGGTTGTCTAACTTCCCGAGCCGGTTTCGGGTTTGGGCCCTTCCGTGTTGGTGGTTCCCGAGCAACCTTCGAGTTTGTTCTCCGTCTTCGAGGCGGCGACGCAATCGTCGATTCTTTGGAGCTTCTCGACGAGGTTCAGTTCTTCGGTCTCGTAATCCTTGATGGTGTAGCTTCGAGTTTCGCCGTCGTCGTCGATCTCGCAAGCCCATGAACCGAAGATGATCGTTTTTCCTCGTCGATGTACTCATGATGTCGTGGTCGCGGACTCGTGCTGAAATTCGGCGAGAGCCCCTACCCGCGCGCCGGTATCGATGTTTTACGACCGAGAGCCCGCCACGGGGTGAAACGTGGCGGTTTGTTCGGGCCTCGGCGAACTGGGAGCCCGGTTTGTTTGTTGCGCAAATGACATGGAGAGCGGGGTTTTTATATCGGGTTCGGGCCCTCGATCAAGGATCGAGTAAAGACCTTTACGTCCAGTCGGCGTGAGCCTGTTTTTGATTGATGGGGTTAGCCGAGAATCGCCGTGAAGCTTACAGCGCTTGGTCGTAGCCAAGGTTGTGTCCTTATGTGCGTACTCCCTCCTACGAGGTGTTCCTTGGCCGCCTTTTATAGTCCAAGGGGTCAAGGAACTCGCTACGTTCTAGTCGGATCTGAGAGGGGTTGTCCGTAGAGGAACCGAACACCCAAACTCTTTACAAGGTAACTTGACTAGTGTTCTATCCTAGTTACAACAGAAGTCACCGTAGCTATGCTTCCATTGCCTTCTGGGAGTTGTTTGTGGCCGCAGGCTTGGATAGAACCCTGCGTACAACTCGGTAGAGTTCTTTGGTGATCCTGTATCCACACCCACCTGGCCGAAGAACTTCGGCCTACCAACGGTGCCTTGGCCGTTGGTGGAGAAGGCGAACTTCTACGCCTTCAAGGTCGAGGCCATCGCCCCGACATCCTCGCTAGGGGGATACCGGCGAGGTCGGCGGGAGTCGTGCGCCGCCGGCCGCACGCGGCCGGCGCCGGAACGCGGCCGGGCGGTGAGGACAAGGCCGGCGGCGAGGGGGGAGGCCTCGCGGCCGGCGGCGAGGGAGGCGATGGCGGCGCGCCGATGCGGCGGGAGGCGATGGCGGCCGCCGCTTTCTTTTTTTTTTCGTTTTGTAAATATATTATCTAGTAATATATAATGACTCTCAAGTCATTTTTAATTCATCTCCGTTCTCTGTTTCTATCGTTTGTTTTTACTGTTCCTTCTTCATTCAACCCCGCGAGCTATCGGTTCCTTTAATTTGCTTCCCTCCCAAATCGCAATCGGGTTCTAATTCAACCCGGTTGTGTCAATCTTCAAATCGCTTTTCGGTTCTAATTCAAACCCGCGAGTGATCTTTGTGTCCATCAAGACCACCGTCGGGAACGATTCAACCCGGTGGTGATCTGAATCTTCACTGCCGGTATTGGTCGTATCCGTGGAGTTTCGAGTTTGCATGCATTCTAACCTAGAGAGCTAACTCCTACTTGATGGAAAATGTTTTCAAAATGCTAACACATGGTGTCGGGGTGTTCTTCGACGTGTCGGCAACAAGAATCAAAGTGACGGAAGTCGGTTTGGAGCAAAGGCGAAGGAACGACGACGAAACGACAAAAATTCGCAGCTCGGGGAGGGGCGACCGGACGCGGTGACCGACCCGCGACCGAAGCATGCGAGGATCGGCCGGGGCTTGCCCGGTGTATGGTTCCGGTCAAAGAAACAGAGAGCATGTTTTCGTGGTTGTTCTCGGGGAGTGACCGGACGCATGCACCTGAAGCATGACCGACGCATGATTCCGACCGGCGCATGCGAAGGGGTTCTATTTTTGGTCGGTTGGGTTTTGTCGGTTCGGCCGGACTCATCGACCGGACTCATGCATGAGTCCGCCTCGACGTCCGGCCGCCCGCAGAATTGCATGTTCCTCCCCAACGGCTCTATTTTTTAGGTGGGGCCTATTTATACCCCTTTGGCCGGCCATGGGAGGTCTCTTGGACATTTGAAAATCATTCCTAACACCTCTAGAGCTGAGCACTCATCCTCCTCCTCACTCCTTTGCTTGAGAGCATCCATTCTAGTGAGTTGAGGTGATTCAAGTGCACTTTGCTTTGATCTTTGCATCTAGTGGCGCTTGAGGATCGTTGTGAGCCGGTGGTTTTTTTGTTGCTCTTGGAGAGCACCACTCCTAGCCGGCTTGGTGATTGGTGGAGGCGTTGGCAAGAGAAGGTGTATGTTCTTGGCCACCTCCTGATTTGTGAGAGGATCACACACTCCTCGTCGGGAAGACAAAGTGTGAGTAATCTATTGCTCGTGTCTTGGGTATCTCTCATTTGCATTGGGTGCAAGAAGCCTAAAGGCAATTGGCTTGGAGTGAGCTCCACCTTGACCCACACGTGAGAAGGTCGGCACAATAACGAGATTAGCTTGAGGGTGCTCAAGTGAACTTCGAGGTTAAATCTCGTGTCTCCATTTGTCTCTCGGTGATTGGCTTCAATTTGGTAATCATATTGTTTCATCCTTGGTGATTGGATTGACTAGCCTCGACATTGTGGTATATCACCTCTACACTCTTGCATTACTTTCATATATCTTGTGCTAGTGTAGCTTGAGTAGACTTGCTTAGTTGCTAGAGTAATTAGCTTGTTCACCTAGTGGTAAAGTAGTGACTTAGCCCTTGTGTGTGAATTAGAGACTATAGCAACTAGAATTGTCAATAGGAGGCTTGCCGACAAGTAGAGCTAGACCAAACGCATTTACGCTTTGTTATTTACTAACAAGTTGCTCTAGTGTTTTTATAGAAATTTTATTAGGCTATTCACCCCCCCTCTAGCCATTTAGGACCTTTCAAGTGGTATCAAAGTCGTGGTCACCGTTTTAGCAAGGAGTAACACCCTTCAGTGCAAGATATGGCTACTATTGTGTTCAACCATGTTGGGGGAAAGCCACCTCACTTTGATGGTGAGAGTTCTTTTGATCATTGGAAGAGGAAGATGACTATGTACCTCGGTTCCATACATGAGAGAGTATTGGAGGTGACGGAGAATGATTATGTCGTTCTTGATCCTACCAAGCTCACCGATGAGGATAGAGCAAATCGGACTTGTAATCGAATGGTACTCAACACAATATACAATGCCATCGATGCAAAGATATTTGAGGGCATCAAGGACTTGGACCGTGCAAGTGAAGTGTGGACAAGATTGAGTGAAACATATGAGGGCACCAAGGTTGTCAAGAGTGCCACGCTATATGGCCTCAAGAGTGAGTTTGAGACCTTCAAGATGAAGGATGGTGAAACCATTCTTGAGATGTTTCATCGACTTCAAGTCATTGTGAATGATCTCAAGACCTTGGGCTACAAGACACAAGATCAAGACTTTTGCCATAAATTCTTGATTAGTCTACCTTCAAGGTTCAAGATGTTGATCCTCATGCTACAAAGAGATGGGCTTGATTCAAAGAAGCCAAATGATCTACTTAGAGAGGTGTTGACATTTGACAAGTATGATCATGATGTTGATGCCAAGGAGAAGAAGGAAGACAAGAAGGTTGAGGAGAAGAAGACCGTTGCATTCAAGGCATCCTCTACCTCAAACAAGGGCAAGACAAAGGCATAAGAAGAAGAATGTGATGTATCCGGCCTAGAAGAGGTGGATGAAGCTCTTGCCTTGGTGGTGAGAAAGTTTGGCACCATGCTCAAGTACAAGAGGAGATTTAGGAACTACAAGAAGAAGGACACTTCCAAGGGCAATGAAGACAATAGGCTATGTTGGAAGTGTGATAGTCCCGATTATCTCTTTGAGGAATGTCCTCATAGGAAGGACAAGAAGAACAACAAGGACCGTAGAAGGGGCAAGAAAAAGGCCACCTTCAAGCAAGGCAAAGATGGTGCTTTTGTTGTGACATGGGATAGTGATGAGTCCGAAGAGGAAGAAGAGGGCAATGCTATGATGGCTCTAGTTGATCAAGACAAGCCTTCTCTATTTGACTCATCCTCCGGTTCATGCTTCATGGCTAAGGCCACTAAGGTATATGATGAACTATCCTCTAATGAAGTAAAATATGATAATGAGGAAGAATATGATGAATCAAATGAACCCACTAAAGATGAGATGTTTGAGGCAATGGAGCAAGCTAACATTGTTCTCATAGCTAAGGCAAAGAAATGTATGGCCTTGGAAAAGAGAGTTGCCTCTCTTGAAAAGAGCCTTAGGGAGCAAGAAGCATCCTATGAGTGTCTAAAAGCAAGAACATGAGGAGCTTCAACTTGTTCATACAAAGCTTGAAAAAGCTCATTCCTTGCTAGTAGCTAAGAGTGACAAAGTTGTCTTGGTATCCAAGATAGATGTTGGTTTAACATGTGACATTATAGATAAACCATTTGTGGTTGATGTTGAAGAACTAAACATACCATCCACATCCACACCAACCCACTCTACCTCCACTAGTGGTGATGAAAAGATTTTAGATTCATCATTATTAGTTTAGAATGAGACTCTCAAGAGAGAGGTGGATGAGCTCACCCACGCCTTGGGTAAGGCATATGGTGGGGATGCCAAGTTGCTAAAGTGCTTGGGTAGCCAAAGATTTTCCCTTAACAAGGAAGGTCTAGGGTATATCCCCAAGAAAGGCAAAAAGGCATTTGTGACTCCAAAGCCTAGCTTTGTGAAGAGCAATGGATCTTATTGCCAAAGATGCAAGCAATTTGGGCATCTAGAGCAAAAATGCACTAAAATGAACACCAACAAGAAAGCAAACAAAGTGCATTCAATTTATTTTGATTCATGCTATTTGCTTACCAAGAGGGAGAATGGTGTGAAGGCAAAGTTCATTGGTACACCAATTGTGGGACCAAAGAAGAAGTCCATTTGGATGCCAAAGGCTTTGGTGACTAACCTCCAAGGACCCAAGCAAGGATGGGTACCTAAATCTCATTGATTTGATTTGTAGGTGGATTACAAGTCTGGAGGGAGGCATTAGATTCTTGATAGTGGGTGCACTCAACACATGACCGGTGATGCTAGAATGTTCAACTCATTTGATACAAGTTCAAGTGGTGGTAGTATCACATTTGATGATAATGGTAGAGGCAAGATCAAAGGTCATGGCAAGATTGAGATCACAAGTGATTTGAGCATATCCAATGTGGCATATGTTGACAAGGTGAACTTCAACTTGCTCTCGGTAGCACAACTATGTGACCTTGGTTTCAAGTGCATATTTGGGGTTGATGACATTGAGGTTGTGAGCATGAAAGACTCAAAGTTGATATTCAAAGGCTTTAGACATGACAACCTCTATCTAGTTGACTTTGGCACAAATGAAGCAAAATTGAGTACATGCTTGCTCTCCAAATCAAGCATGGGTTGGCTATGGCATAGGAGACTTGGTCATGTTGGCATGAAGCAATTGAACAAGCTTGTGAAGCACAACCTAGTAAGAGGCTTGGATGGAGTTGAGTTTGAGAAGGACAAGCTATGTGGTGCATGTCAAGTCGACAAGCAAGTGGGCAACACTCATCATAAGAAGAATTTCATGAGCACTTGCAAGCCATTTGAGTTGATGCACATGGATTTATTTGGTCCAACCACATACACTAGCATTGGAGGCAACAAGTATGGATTTGTGATTGTGGATGACTTCACTAGATATACATGGATATTCTTTCTCAATGACAAGAGTGACACATATTCTATATTCAAGACATTTCTCAATCAAGTGTGCAATGAATATGATGTTACCATCAAGAAAGTGAGAAGTGACAATGGTAGTGAGTTCAAGAATACAAGAATTGAAGAGCTATGCAATGACTATGGCATTAAGCATGAGTTCTCACCTACCTACACACCACAATCCAATGGCCTAGTTGAGAGGAAGAATATGACTCTCATGGATATGGCAAGGTCAATGCTTAGTGAATATGATGTGAGTCAATCATTTTGGGCCGAAGCAATCAACACCGCATGCTACTATATCAACCGATTTTATTGTTATCCAATGATGGGCATAACACCCTATGAGCTATTGAATGAAAGAAAGCCAAGCATTGCTTACTTTAGAGTCTTTGGTTGCAAATGCTACATATTGAAGAAAGGCACTAGATTGGACAAGTTTGACAAGAAATATGATGAGGGCTTCTTGCTTGGTTATTCCACAACAAGCAAAGCATATAGAGTGTGGAATAGCACTAGTGGTCAACTTGAGGAAGTGCATGATGTGGAGTTTGATGAAACCAATGGGTCTCAAGATGAAGAAGAAAATCACAATGATGTTGGTGGAACTCAATTGGTAGATGCAATGAAGAACATGGACATTGGGCACATCAAGCCAACTCAAGTGATTGATGTTGATGATGACAAAGATCAAGTGCTCTCATCTCCAATGGGTCAAGCTAGTGGTTCTCAGGTACAAGATCAACAAGCTAGTACATCTTCTCAAGTGCAAGGTGTAAAGAGATGGCAAACGATGGCTGTCTATCTTGGCTTGCCTCGGTTCCATGTTAGCTATATATAGAGATTACACATCTTGGATTACAAGGAACTTAGTTCCCAAGGCACCGGTAGGATATCCTCTAGATGCTAACTAACTATCTCAACTAACCTCCTACACGTGTGCCACAAGATCACGGTAACCATGGTCATCATCGCCATGTTACAATGCGTGTCATAGATATATGGTTTGTTACATAATCTAACACCCCCACTCAACCTATACTTGTCTTTTCTACAAGGTCTAGATTGTTCTTGAATTCCTCAAGCTTCACATACGGCAATGCTTTAGTGAAGCCATCTGCAATCTGATCTTCGATTGCCTCAAATCTCACTTCAAGTCAAGCTTTCCTTGCAACTCGTTCTCGCACAAAATGAAAGTCAATTTCTATATGCTTGGCACGAGCATGAAAAACTGGATTAGCTGCTAGATAAGTCGCTCCCAAGTTATCACACCATAGCCTTGGCTTGACTTTCAATTTTACTCCTAGCTCACCAAGGAGTTGTTCTACCCGGATCATCTCTCATGCGGTTGTGTTTGCCATTGACTTGTACTCGGCTTGATTAGCTTGATCTCGACACGGTAGGCTGCTTCCTGGCACTCCAAGAGATTACATTGGCTCCAACAAATACAACGAAGCCACCAGTTGATCTTCTATCTTCTTTACACCCATGGCCCAATCTGCCCGGTGGCCGATTACATGAGGCGATTGCTTTCTTATGAGAAGCCCAACATTCTCACGAAAACTTCGGTATCTAATGATACGTTTGACGGCCGACCAATGCACTGTTGTTGGTGAATGAAGATATTGACATACCCTGTTAACTGCAAACGCCAAGTCTGGTCGCGTGAGTGTGATGTACTTCAGAGCACCAACTACACTTTTGTACCTTGTACTATCCACCGGACCAAGAGGATCACCATCTTCCAATGTCATCTTTTCAACCGAGGACATAGGAGTGGTCATGGCCTTGCAATTTGACATACCGACTGACGGATATCTCTTCCATACTTTCTCTCGTGTCAACAAAGAAGTCACCGTTTCTTTCTTCGCTCTACTTCTATCCCTAGAAAATAATGCAAGTCCCCTAAGTCCTTTAGTGCAAAAATCTTCCTTTAGTGCCTCGCAATAGAACTTGAACCGCATCCGGTGTAGAGCTAGTCACAATTATATCATCAACATAGACCAACATATAGATTTCAACATTATTAAGCGTCTATAGATAAATAATGAGGAATTCGATTTTGAGGGAACAAACCCAAGTGACAACGGTTTGGAGCCGAGTTTGAAATGCCATGCCCCTGGGAGCTTGTTTCAAACCATAAATTGCCTTCTTGAGCTTGCAAATAAAAAGAGGGTGTTGTGAATCTTCAAACCCGTGAGGTTGCTTCATATAAACTTCCTCTTCCAGAACACCATGAAGAAACGCATTCTGTACATCTAGCTGACGAAGGCACCATCCTCTTGTTACCGCCAACGACAAAACAAGTCTCATTTGTTGCAATCTTCACCACAGGACTAAAGGTGTCTTCATAATCAATTTCAGTAGCGTTGCTTAAAGCCTTTTTGCTACTAGGGCGAGCCTTGTAACGATCTATTTGACCATCGGCTCTCCTTTTAACCTTGAACACCCATTTGCAGTCTATGACATTTTTGCCACGAGATGGCGGTACAAGAAACCATGTACCTTGCTTCTTCAATGCTTCACACTCGGATTTCATGGCCTCTGTAACACCCCAGGTGTTAATCACCGCCTAAGTACTAGATTTGGACAAAAGCAAGTGAATTACTTCGTGGTCGTGAGCTCGACGTATCGCTTTTTAGAGCAAAAGCAAGTCTTGATTCAGCTCCTAAGTGTCTCAAACACAAAGACTTTCGAAAGAAAGAAAAAAGCTGATTTCCGTGACTTGGAAAAATCTAAGTCCGAAAACCATGAATATGGATCGACGTCTCGCGTTCTCGAGATTTGGTTAAGCAACTTGAGTTGGACCAAAAATACGGATTTGAGTTTATGCTTTGAGGAACAACATATCAAAAGTTGGGATTAGTCGGCTTGATTTGACAAGGTTTTGACAACGTTTTTAATCCTTTTAAATTCTTTGTCAAGGCTAAATTGGCATGCGATTATCTCTTAATCCGAGTAGCTAATGATCATGGGCCTTTTATGAAAATTGAAGATTGATCGCTGGAGAACATTTTTGCTTCTTGGCCCATCTCCAAATTCGGCCTAGAAATTGCCCAAAATCGAGCCTGAATCGGCCCATTTTCTCACTCGCCAGGTGTTCGTCGAATTGCCGCAATGGCCTACGCGTGCCCCATGGGCGTCGTAGATTCGAGGCGCTCGCGCCATTGCCACGTTCCCCGCTGCATCATGCGCGCGGGGGGTCTACTGTTGGGTTGGAGGCCGAGGGGCGAGTTCCCACTCCCCGCCCCTCGCTCTCAACTCCCTTTCGCCTCTCTCCTCACCTGCGCTGGAGTTAGCCGCCACCGCCATGGCGGCCGAGCTCCATGGCCGTCGCCGTTTTCCCCTCCATCCCGCCACCACCCGGCCCTCTCAGCGTGCGTCCACCACCTCCCGCGCCTCCCCCTCCCTGCATCCCGGCCGCCCTCGCGCCGCACTCGTTGGCGCCAGATGCCGTCGGCCGCCGCGGTCGCCCTGCGGCCCGAAAGCCGCCACCGACCAAGCGGTGATGCCGTTTTCCACCCCCGTGTGTGAGGCCCCGGGGGCACCTGCCGGACCGTTCAAGCCGCCGGGTCGTGCCCGGAGCGAGCCTAAGCCGAGGTGGTTCAACGACACCGCAGGCCCTCCAAAGTTCGCCCCTCGTCGCGATGTGCGAGAAGAAGAAAGAAGGAAGTAGAAGGAGGACCAACATTAAAATAGAAGCTTTTCCAGGATTCCCAATGTAAATTTCTTAACTCATATAAATAGTGTTTTGTACTTACTTGTAATTTCATAAAAGTCCGAGGGCCTTTTTGCAAAACGCCAAGCCATTCCTCGGCTAGGCCGCTTATGGGCCGGCCACTACTCGTTCACAGATTCATGGTTGGGCCGAGCCAAGTGGCTTTAGGCCCAATGCCGTTTTCCTTTTTTATAAAATGTTTTATGAATTTCTTTTATGGTGAATAGTATCTATTTTTGTTATTTTCATATAAATTCAAATAGTGCTTCTAAAATTACGAAAATTTTCGTATAGCCTTCCCTTTGAGTATGTGTATCTATGAAAATTTTGAAACTTGAGTTTTGAATAGTTTTTTGCATGATTTTAAAATACAAATTTTAATTGAAAAATGCATCTTTCATGATTTTTAGAAAATAAAATATTTATTCAAAAATCATGAAAATTTATTTAGTACTGTTTTATGATGTGTCCTATTTGTATAAAAAAAGTTTGGAGTCATTTTGAAGTGTTTAAATTATTTTCTATTTTATGCTCTATTATTTTATGTGTTTAAATGTTATGTTTAGTGTAGAATGACTTAGGTTTTGTGAATCTTGGATCATACCACAATCAAATGGTCCTTGAGAACTCTTTAGGCAATGGTGATGATATCTTGTAGAGTAGTTCAACAAGTTGGTTGTGTTGGGTTGTAACTTTATCGTGAGGGAAAGTCAGTATTCAAGTTGTTGTCATTTCATGCATCCATCAAGCATCATATTTATATTTCATCATGCTAAAGTATGCATCATCATTTACGTGTAGTAAACGAGAGAGTGATATGGTTCACGATGATCGAAGCTTTGGAGAAGGTGCATCCAACCGAGGTGTTGGTGTCAAGAGTGACGTGGGTGGTCCAACTTCGAATCTAACTTTTCCCCGCAACACGAGCAAGCCCCTGATACATTTAAACCTTTCCTTGTATTTCCCAAAGCTTTTACACTTATGTTTATGATATGTTGCATTAAGTACTAGGAGTTGAGTGACAACCTAATTGCCGCATTATCATCCTTGATTATTGCAATACCATCCTTGTTAACCTGTTTTATTTCGAAATGCTTAGTGATGCTTAGCCCCCGCTTAATTAGTTAAGCTTTTCTTTTAAAATGCTTTACATGAGAATATGGTACCTTTTCTAAAAGAAAGAGAAGTAGAAATGAATTTGAGATCTGACGGACGGGGCGTGGGTTGAAAGCCGGGGGATACCTAGCCGTGCTTGTCCCGTGTTGGTCGCTTAAGGACCGTCCGTGGATTGGCCCTTGGATCAAGAATTTGTTATACCGGCCACATATACGAAGTAAGCCCAAGATCTCGGAGGTGAGCCAAATCGGGAACGCATAACCGCCAAGACCGGGAGTGGAGAGATGGCGGGAGTACATGTTACCCTCGTGGGTTAAAGTCCCGGATTGGAGGGTGTACGGTACTCTCGGGTGGCGTGGGGCGCGGTCCCGTTTTGGACGGTCTAAGTGAGGGTTGACATATGCAAGTTTAAGTTCTACATATGTCGTGTGGTGAGGTATCCCCACGGGTTTTTAAGCGGTTCGAATCGGCGCTTGCTCCACGAGAAAAGGAGACTTGATCCTCGCACCCTTCTTCGTAGTAATTGATGGAATATGGTTTTGAGGAAAGAAAGTCGCCTTATGAAAGAAATGTTTGCTCTAGTATAGAATCACCTAGAGTATAAGTTACTAATTTGAAACTAAAACCTTGAAAGTAAGGATTCACTTTTATTAAGCTTTTCAAAGAAAAAGAGTCCTTGATTCTTGCTAAAAGCCTTACCTTGAATCCTATTAGACCAAAGATTCTTGAGTCTTCTCCTATTTTTCTTTAGTCGGGTAAGTCTTGTTGAGTACTCCCGCATCGTGGTTTGTTAACCCTTGTTGCGGTGTTGACTCGTCTTTGTTAACCAAGGTTATGTCGGTGGGCACGACATGATCCGTTGTCTTCTAGTCTACTCGGCTTCAGAAATTAATTAAGTTAAGTTTACTCAAAAGTAACTTACTCACATTTTGTAAAATTAATGTTATTATTCTTCCGCCTTTCGATCTATATTTTTGTAACAAATGTTGTAATGTTGTAGCTACTCCTTTGTTGATCCTGGTATGAGTGGTGTAATCGGGGTTTCCGGCGACACTCGACAAAGCTTCTTAATTTATTGGGTGCATCCGCATTGTTGTCGAGGTCTTTGGGACAATGACAAAAGTGCGGGTGGGCCCAGAATTAGGAGGTTCTGCATTACGAGAATGGTATCGAGCTCATACTTAGGACCAGCTACAATATTACTTTTGAAAAACTTCAAAATAATTTTGTAATCTAAAAGTTTTTTGAAAGTAACAATTTAAAAATGATCTTCTTTCTTTCCTTATGCTTGCTTTGGAAGCTTTTAGGAAGAAGATTTTTCCGACGAGTCAAGTAAAAGATTTTAAGAAGTTTTCATGTCATCTTCTCAAGAACAACTAGAGAGTCAAATACCGGACAAAGTTCTCGCTAAGAGCCATCCACCTTTTGCCAAGATCAAAGAAGATATAAAGTATTGCCCTATATATCTAATTTATGTCCCGACTAACATTGTGAAGACGTATAGGACGAGCATGCATCATATCATCCATATAATGATGATTTTTTCTCCTTTTATTCGGACAACTATTCTTCTTTATAGTTGTTTGTCCTAAATTTCGTCCTATACCGTGTTTTTGGTTAATGGACTTCCATTTGATAATCTTTGCTTCATAAGTTCCAATCTTTGGGAGCTTGCACCTTGCCATGTTAACTCTATGTAAAAATCTCGGATTGTTCCTTGATTTCTCAACTCATACATGTGTCGTGTTTTGACTTCTTTAATTTTGACACATGCTCTTCTTGTCACTTTGATAGTCGACATGTGTTGGTTGAGAGTTACAATAGTTGTGTCCTATGGTGGAACCATGATCCGTGACCGAAATAGCGCCGAAACCTGGGGTCTCCTATGGACCGCGGCCATAAGGAAATATCGCCGGGCCGCTCATGTCGTGGTCTATGATCATGATTCACTATGATTCACGATTACCGTGCTTTTACCTTCGTTGCAAACTCTTTTTGAAATTCATATCCATAATTCTTTGAAATTTTCGAAAACTATCTTGATTGCAACTATCTCTTTGATTCCGACCGCAATCAAGATATCAATTTGTTTTGTTCCAAAAACTTCTTGCAAGTCCATATGCTTGCCATATTTTCTTGCCCGCTATTTGCCCCACGGGATTTGTCACCTTGAAATTTCAAAAATTAGATTTCTTTTTAAGGGGAAAGATCTTCATATTCCAGTTATTCGCGATCATCTTGTTGCATTATTAGTACATATCATTGCATTGCATATGTTGCTTTTTAGCATTTATATAGTGCACATGAGGTGTTTCATATGTTTCATGAAATGAGGTTTTTGTTATTGATTGAAAGCTTGGTAAATTTTTGTGAATTTATTAGATGTTTAATAAGTTAGTTTTCATGAATGAATTTTATCAATGTTAGGTGTTGTTTGTGTTCTACTACTAGTCTCATGGTGTAACTTTTGGGTGAACCCTAGTCCAAATAGGATGTTATATGTAAGTTTTGCCACGACTTGTGTTGCGTCCATGTGGAATGAAGCCAAGATTTTGTGGGGTCTCTTAAATGACTCTTGCCATGCACATCTCTCTTTGATCTTCGATAACTCCTTGGTTTCTCGCCCTAGAATCTTGGTTGATAATTTCCAAACTCTTCTATCCAAACTCTTCTAGTATTATATCCTTGGCTTTGATCTTGAATCACCTCCATAGTGACTCTATGCCTTGGAACTCCTTTGTTTGCTATCCTTCGTTTGTAAATCCTTGGTCACCACGAATTTTTATCATATGGATTCTCTCCATGGTTGTGGTTTTGGTCGTGGTGTTATGATTAATGATTTCTAATCATGATCCATTACAAAACTACACTAAAGCATTCCCTTGCCGTGAATTTCCTTGGTTATTTATCTATATTCTATTCGAGGACTCGTATATCGGATCCGTTGTTTTGTGAGTTCCTTCCGAAAGTTACAAGAAAGGTGACCCTTGAAGAGCAAGTCACCGACATCAACATTAACCGGACTACAAGAAGTGGTAGATAAGGGATTACGCTTAACGATCTCTCGAAGGTAACGTTGACCACCGTCAAGCAAGTTATACCGCCATCGTTGGATCGAGAGGACATAAAAGATCGGAAAGTTGTCCTCGCTTTTACGATAAGTTTTATGTTTCTTTGCCTTTTTTTGCAATTGATTGGGATTTACCAAACTACAATTTACGCCGACATTTCGCGCCATTGCAAAGAGTATATGGATTATTCGGGCCGACTTCAAAATTTTCTTTGGTCCTACTCGGGTTGGGATCACGTGGCATTCTATTACCGCCACGTGTTTTCTCGAACGCCGAGCATCCCCCCCTCTCGTGCTCGCTTTTCGTGTTGCGATCTCGTATCAGCACTCATTTCGTCGGGTCATGTCTTCTTCTCGCACCACGCTCTCTTTCTTCCTTTCTTTGTGCGCCATGTCTCCGCTACCCTCACCATTGCACCGCACGGACCCCTCCATGGCTTTCGGTCCTTTGCTTGTCTCCACGTCGTGGGAATCCCGTCATCCTAAGTTTGAGCACGAGGCGCACCATAGCCGGTGGCCGCTCCACCCGTGAACCTTTTGACTCTCTCGGCTTCCTCTTCCCTCGGTCTTGCCGTAGCATCTCTATCCGCCCACTACGCTATAAAACGCAACCCTCGGGTACCTTGCTTCGCCACTTCCATCTCTCCAAAGCCCATCACAAATCTCCTCTAAGAACCACGTAATCGATCTCCTCCTCCAAGGTGAAGCCGTCTAGTTCAAGAAATAGTTGAGTTAAAGAAAGAAGACGTGGAAGCTAGTACTTTGCAAGATTAAGTTCTTATTCGCAGATTCAGGTTGCTAGTCAAAGATTGCTACGCGCCTCGTTGAAGAAGAAGTCCAGCTTTTCATCCTAGAAGGTCGAGTCTACATCCGCTTAGCTTATGGCCCTAGGATTCATTTTGTGTCTTCTTGACATGTTGTGCCTCCTCGATCCCATCTGCTTTACGGATCTGCTAGTCCTATTGCGCTTTTGTCGCTTATCTTCTTAATGTTTCTTCTTTGTCCTTGTCCGTCAAAAGTATCCGGAGAGTGATATGTTGTTATGTAATAGATGTGTCCCTAATCCCTAGGAGTAGTCTTTGTGTCCTCTCTAAATTTCTAAGTGGCTTGGTAATCTTTGATAGTGCGAGTAAGTTCTGTAATCTTTGAAATGGTGTTAAAACCACGGAAATCGTCGATGTCTTTTTTGGAAGATTTGTAGGACTATGAGTGCTATTGGTCAAGTCATTAGAGGCGAAGAAACGGAAAACTCCCTAGAGGCACTTTGTGTTCTTTTTGCGAAGAAAAGGTTTCTACGAGTTGCTTATTGGCTTTGGACCGAAATCTAAAAATTTTGGGCAGCTCAACTTTAAAGGATAGTTCATATTGTTTTGTCTCGCCACGGAGAAGACAGATATAATAAAAAAACAGTAATTGATTTAATTGGAGTAAGATTTATACAAGGTATCTTGTACAGCTTTGTGTGGGGGTGATCCGGGGTCTTCGGTGAGAAGATTTCCCATCCGAACTCAAATGCTTTGGACAAGTCGACATACAAAAAGAAGTGTTATTTTGGATTCCTCACAAAGTAACAATGCTTCATGGGAGTCAATGAAGGAAATTCTTCAAACAAAAACTTTTTATGAAGACAAGATCAAGGATAGCATGCGTCCTCCTCCCTTAAAAGTTTTTTACCCCAAATCTCGGGACGAGATTTATTTAAGGGGAAGGGTCAGAACACCCTAGGTGTTAATCACCGTTAAGTACTAGATTTGGACAAAAAGCAAGTGAATTACTTCATGGTCGTGGAGCTCGACGGCGTGTCGGTTTCGAGCAAAAGCAAGTCTTGATTCAGCTCTAAGTGTCTCAAACACACAAGACTTAGAAAAGAAAGAAAAGCCGATTTCCGTGACTTGGAAAAATCTAAGTCCGAAAAACCATGAATATGGATCGACGTCCTCGCGTTCTTTCGAGATTTGGTTAAGCAACTTGAGTTGGACCAAAAATACGGATTTGAGTTTATGCTTTGAGGAACAACATATCAAAAGTTGGGATTAGTCGAAGTTGATTTGACAAGGTTTTGACAATCAGTTTTTAATCCTTTTTAAATTCTTTTGTCAAGGCTAAATTGGCATGCGATTATCTCTTAATCCGGCAAGCTAATGATCATGGGCCTTTTATGAAAATTGAAGATTGATCGCTGGAGAACATTTTTGCTTCTTGGCCCATCTCCAAATTTTTGCTAAAATTGTAACTCGAGTTGGACCAAAATAGGGATTTGAGTTTATGCTTTGAGGAACAACATATCAAAAATTGGAATCATTTAGACTCAAGTTGACAAGGTTTTGCCCCATGGTTACGTGATCATTTTCGTTCATTGACAAGGCTGTTTTTGGGATTCATTATCTCTTAATCCGTCGCAGCTAATGACCATGGGCCTTTAATGAAAATTGAAGATGGATCTGAGAGGAACATTTTGCTTCTTGGCCCATGTCGGTCGAGCCCGCTCTGGCCCAAACTTCGAGCTTGAATCGACCCACTTTCCCTCACGCCCGGTGTTAAAATTGTTCTCATAGGGGCGACCGGCCAGCCATCGTCCGGCGAGCTCCATGGCCGTCGCCAACGCCCGTTCTCCCTCCATCCACACCCACCACCGTTCGGTTGGTGAGGCCGGATCGAGTTCCCACTCCTCCCTATCCTCTCCCCACTCCTTTGCTCTCTCCTCTCGCCACCGTCGTTGGCATGCATAGCCATGGTCGGCCGCCATAGCCGCGCTCGGGCGGCCCGAGCCGCCACCGACGCCGCGACGCGATGCCGCTTTCCCCCCAAGGTGAGGCCGAGGCCGGGCCGCTGCTACCGCGGCACTGCCTGTCAGCCGCCGGGTCGCCGCCGGCTGCCGAAGCCGGGTGGTTCAACGACCAAGCCGACCCGTCCCTCGCTCGTTTCGATGTGCGAAAAGAAGAAAGAAGGAAGTAGAAGGAGGACCAACATTAAAATAGAAGCTTTTCCAGGATTCCCAATGTAAATTTCTTAACTCATATAAATAGTGTTTTGTACTTACTTGTAATTTCATAAAAGTCCGAGGGCCTTTTTGCAAAATCGCCAGTGGCCATTCCCCGCCAGGGCCGCTTTTATGGGCCGCCTGCTATCGTTCAAGACAAGCTTGGGCCGAGCCAAGTGGCTTTAGGCCCAATGCCGTTTTTCCTTTTTATAAAATGTTTTATGAATTTCTTTTTATGGTGAATAGTATCTGCTTTTTTGTTATTTTCATATAAATTCAAATAGTGCTTCTAAAATTCTGAAAATTTTTGTATAGCCTTCCCTTGAGTATGTGTATCTATGAAAATTTTGAAACTTGAGTTTTGAATAGTTTTTGCATGATTTAAAAATACAAATTTTAATTGAAAAATGCATCTTTCATGATTTTTAGAAAATAAAATATTTATTCAAAAATCATGAAAATTTATTTAGTACTGTTTTATGATGTGTCCTATTTGTATAAAAAGTTTGGAGTCATTTTGAAGTGTTTAAATTATTTTCTATTTTATGCTCTATTATTTTATGTGTTTAAATGTTATGTTTAGTGTAGAATGACTTAGGTTTTGTGAATCTTGGATCATACCACAATCAAATGGTCCTTGAGAACTCTTTTAGGCAATGGTGATGATATCTTGTAGAGTAGTTCAACAAGTTGGTTGTGTTGGGTTGTAACTTTATCGTGAGGGAAAGTTGTATTCAAGTTGTTGTCATTTCATGCATCCATCAAGCATCATATTTATATTTCATCATGCTAAAGTATGCATCATCATTTACGTGTAGTAAACGAGAGTGATATGGTTCACGATGATCGAAGCTTTGGAGAAGGTGCATCCAACCGAGGTGTTGGTGTCAAGAGTGGCGTGGGTGGTCCAACTTCGAATCTAACTTTTCCCTGCAACACGTGCAAGCCCCGATACATTTAAACCTTTCCTTGTATTTCCCAAAAGCTTTTACACTTATGTTTATGATATGTTGCATTAAGTACTAGGAGTTGAGTGACAACCTAATTGCTGCATTATCATCCTTGATTATTGCAATACCATCCTTGTTAACCTGTTTTATTTCAAAATGCTTAGTGATGCTTAGCCCTCGCTTAATTAGTTAAGCTGTTTTTTTAAAATGCTTTACATGAGAATATGGTACCTTTTCGGAAAAGAAAGAGAAGTAGAAATGAATTTGAGATCGGACGGGACGTAGGTTGAAAGCCGGCGGGATACCTAGTCGTGCTTGTCCCGTGTTGGTCGCTTTAAGGACCGTCCCGTGGATTGGCCCTTGGATCAAGAATTTGTTATACCGCCACATATACGCAGTAAGCCCAAGATCTCGGAGGTGAGCCAAATCGAACGCATAACCCGCAAGACCGGGAGTGGAGAGATGGCGGGAGTACATGTTACCCTCGTGGGTTAAAGTCCCGGATTGGAGGTGTACGGTACTCTCGGGTGGCGTGACGCCGCCGTCCCGCTTTTGACGGTCTAAGTGAGGGTTGACATATGCAAGTTTAAGTTCTACATATGTCGTGGTGGTGAGGTATCCCCAAACCGGGTTTTAAGCGTTCGAATCGGGCGCTTGCTCCACGAGAAAAGGAGACTTGATCCTCGCACCCTTCTTCGTAGTAATTGATGGAATATGGTTTTGAGGAAAGAAAGTCGTCTTATGAAAGAAATGTTTGCTCTAGTATAGAATCACCTAGAGTATAAGTTACTAATTTGAAACTAAAACCTTGAAAGTAAGGATTCACTTTTATTAAGCTTTTCAAAGAAAACGAGTCCTTGATTCTTGCTAAAAAGCCTTACCTTGAATCCTATTAGACCAAAGATTCTTGAGTCTTCTCTATTTTTTCTTTAGTCGGGTAAGTCTTGTTGAGTACTCCCGCACATCGGGTTTGTTAACCCTTGTTGCGTGTGTTGACTCGCGTCTTTGTTAACTGCTGGTTATGCTCGGTGGGCACGACATGATCCGTTGTCTTCTAGTCTACTCGGCTTCCAAGAAATTAATTAAGTTAAGTTTACTCAAAAGTAACTTACTCACATTTTGTAAAATTAATGTTATTATTCTTCCGCACTCTGATCTATATTTTTGTAACAAATGTTGTAATGTTGTAGCTACTCCTTTGTTGATCCCGGTATGAGTGGTGTAATCGGGTTTCCGGCGACACTCGGCAAAGCTTCTTAATTTATTGGGTGCATCCGCTCCTTTGTTGTCGAGGTCTTTGGGACAATGACAAAAGTGCGGAGTGGGCCCAATGATAGGAGGTTCTACATTCTGACCTCTTTCGATCGAGGAGATCTTAATGCTTCTTCAACAAGATGCGTGGCTCTTCTCCCTGTACACAAATTAGCATATCGAACAGTACCATCTCAGATAGCATTTGGGTTTGACAATACCGCTTTGGGAACGAGTGTGTGGCCGAAATGGTTCATTCCGTGTGCACCAAGCCACCATGCACTATTGTTTCGTGCACACCGCATCCCGTCGTGTGCGTAGAAGATCCGTACGCAAAGATCACGCTGGGAGCCGAAAGTGATGATCCCGAAGGTGCTCCTGTCCCCCACGCGTCGATGGCGGAGTCGCTCCAAAGCACCCTCGGACGCTGCGTTCTTGCAGATTCGGCTCTACGGATCGGCACTAGATTCCGTGCTCGGATTTTACGTGGTCGACGAATCAACAGTTTCTTCTCCTTGTATTTCTTTGTATTTCACGCACATCATCAAAACTTTGCACTTCTTGTGCATCAACTCAGATCAGCTGAGTTAGTCACATTAGGCACATGACAGTTAACATCCCCAAGTGAGAAGGAGACCAAATGATCAGGAAGAAGAGAGACTTCAGCCCTTAGGCGTGCTCCCGCATTGGAATGAAATGAGGCGAAAGGAAAAACTTCCTCGTCAAACACAACATCACGAGAAACATATATTCGTCCCTGTTTTAGGCTCAAGACATTTAAAGCCCTTGTGAAGAGAGCTATAGCCCCAAAAGACACACTGGATTGATCTAAAGGAGAGCTTCTTGGCATTGTATGGCCTTAGATTAGGCCAACATGCACACCCAAATACCCGAAGCGAGGTGTAGTTGGGTTTTTCCTTCAAATGTAAGTTCTACTGAGTTTTATTGTCGAGGACCTTAGTGGGAAGGATGTTGATGATATATGTGGCGGTAGAAAAGCCTGATCCCAATATTTTAGTGGCATAGAAGCTTGAGCTAGAAGAGATAGACCCATTTCTACAATGTGACGGTGTTTCCTCTCAGCTTCGCTTTTGTTGATGTGTATGCGGGCATGACACACGATGAGAGATGCCTAGCTCTGCTGAAAAATAAATGTAGACGCTCATACTCTCCTCCCCAATCTGTTTGCATGTGCGCAATCTTTCTATTGAATTTTTGCTCAACTAGGCTTTGGAAATTTTTGAAGACATGAAACACTTCGATTTGTGTTTGAGGAGGTAAATCCAGTGTATCTACTGAAATCATCAATGAACGAAAACATAGTAGGCGAAGCTACCAATAGAACCAGGAGCGTGTCCCCACACATCGAATGAATCAAATCTAGAGGAGCACAACTTTTATTCACCGAGCTAGAATATGGAAATTGATGACTCTTAGCCTTTTGGCAAGAGTCGCATTACCATTCAAGGTTGCTATCAAATGAACAAGGAAGAAAATTGTTTCTAATGACTCTCTCGACAACCGGTAAAGACGCATGACCTAGACGATTATGCCACCTCCATGTGGTTGGCCGACCGACTCGAAAGACTTGCTTATGCTGTTGTGCTCCTTGAGACCCCATTGAATAGAGCCCACCCTCACACTTGCCGCGATGGAGTATGTTCCTCGTGGCCCCATCCTTAATAAGAAAATAGTGAGGATGAAACTCAACATAGATATCATTATCGATGCAAGACGATGGATGGAAACAAGACTTTTGTTAGCGTTAGGGACATGCAAGACATTTTGAGATCAAGATTTCTACTTGGGGTATGTAAAATTGTATGGCCAATGTTGCTAATTCTCATACCCGCACCATCGGCGGTGTGGACCTGATCGGATCCGTGGTACTTATCCTTCACGCCGAAGTTTCTCAAGCTCACTTGTAATATGATCTGTTGCACCACTATCGCATACCAATTGGTGTCAACGCCGTAGTTGGTGTGCAATGGCCCCCCAGCCTTCATGTTGGGCCGATAATCTTCTTCAAACCGATGCCAACATACATCGCCTTCATGACCTTTCTTCTTGCAAACTTGACAGGTCGGTCTCGCACCACCTTGTCCTCCTCCCCTTCGGAGAGGAGAGACGAAGTTTCAGAGCCACGGCCGCGGAAACCACGACCGGCCGCCGCTGCCACTACCACATTGACCCCCACGACCACGAAGAAGCAAGTGTTGATCGAGGAGTTGTGGACGGTGTTGGTGCTGCCGCCTTGAAGCATCTGCAGGCGGAGTCGTGAGGCGCAGCAACCGGGAGTATAGATCTCCCGCAGATATTGGCGTGGTACGCCCAAGGACAGCCGACACCAATGGGTTGTAGTCGTAGTCGAGCCCGTGATAAGATGAAGGTCACGAGTTCATCATCTAGAACCGCCTTCTGCGCCGCGAAATAGCTCATCTCCCAACGCCTTGATCTTGTTGAAGTAGGCGGTGGCAACAGGCTACCTTTCTTGCGGTTGGTGAGTTGCATGCGAAGATTCGTCACGCGAGCTTGAGTCCGCGCCGGAACATCTCCTCAAGCCGGAGCCGCACAAAGAAGTAGAGGTGGTCTTCCCCACCACCATGCCAAGAACTTCCCTTGAGAGGGAATTGTTCGAGATGCGCCAAGAGGAGCTGATCTTCCTTTACCTGTGTCTTGAACTCCGGGTTTGGCACGGTGACCTTCGCCTTGTCATCCTTGACGAGGTCGATGGTCTTGGCCGGGCAACACAGTTCCATCTAGGTAACCTTTGAATTGTCTTTGCTCTTATGCCGGGCATGATCGCCGCCTTCCATAGGAGGTAGTTGTCACGGGTGAGTTTTTCTCGTGATTGGAGGGCCGAATGGTGAATGGTTGGAGTGGGAAGCGGAAGATGAAGAAGACGACGCCGCCCATTGCTAGATGTCTATGGAAGGGTTGCTCGATTACCATGTAAAGAGATGGCAAACGATGGTCAGCCTATCTTGGCTTGCCTCGGTTCCATGTTAGCTATATATAGAGATTACACATCTTGGATTACAAGGAACTTAGTTCCCAAGGCACCGGTAGGATATCCTCTAGATGCTAACTAACTATCTCAACTAACCTCCTACACGTGTGCCACAAGATCACGCTAACCATGGTCATCCGCCATGTTACAATGCGTGTCATAGATATATGGTTTGTTACATAATCTAACACAAGGCACATCAAGTGATCAACCAAGTTCAAGCAATCAACTACCAATACTCCAAAACACAAGTGTTGCTAGAGATCACCCAATTGATCAAATTGTTGGTGACATTGCAAGTGGAGTACAAACAAGAGGAAGACTTGCGGCATTTTGTGAGCACTTTGCATTTGTGTCTCAAAAAGAGCCGGAGAAGATTGATGATGCCATGAAAGATGAAGAATGGGTATTGGCAATGCAAGAGGAGCTAAATAACTTTGAGAGGAATGAAGTATGGGAGTTGGTGGAAAGACCAACCAACTATAATGTCATTGGAACCAAGTGGGTGTTCAAAAAATAAGCAAGATCAAGATGGCATTGTGGTTAGGAACAAAGCAAGACTAGTTGCACAAGGCTACACTCAAGTTGAGGGTCTTGACTTTGGTGAAACATATGCTCCTAAGTGGCAAGATTAGAGGCAATTAGAATCTTATTAGCCTATGCATGTGCCCATGACATCAAGCTATACCAAATGGATGCGAAGAGTGCATTTCTCAATGGCTTCATCAATGAGCTTGTATATGTTGAGCAACCTCCCGGTTTTGAAGATTATCACAAGCCTAATCATGTGCACAAGTTGAAGAAGGCATTGTATGGCTTGAAGCAAGCACCTAGAGCATGGTATGAGAGGTTGAGAGACTTCTTACTCAAGAAAGGCTTCAAGATGGGGAAGGCCGACACTACTCTCTTCACCAAGAAGATTGGTAATGATTTGTTCATCTTGCAAATATATGTGGATGATATCATATTTGGGTCAACAAATCAAGCATATTGTGAAGAGTTTGCTAAAATGATGGCCAAAGAATTTGAAATGTCTATACTTGGAGAGCTCACTTATTTCCTTGGACTTCAAATCAAGCAACTCAAGAATGGTACATTCATTAGCCAAGGGAAATACATAAGAGACATGATCAAGAAGTTTGACATGCAAGATGCAAAAGGCATTACCACACCAATGGGTACAAGTGGCACCTTGGATCAAGATCTCAAAGGCAACATGGTTGATCAAAAGTTATTTCGGTCATTGATTGGTAGTCTACTCTATGTGACCGCATCAAGACCGGATGTCATGTTTAGTGTATGTTTGTGTGCAAGATTCCAATCCTCACCAAGAGAGAGTCATTACAAGGCCGCAAAGAGAATATTGAGGTATTTGAAGCATACACAAGATGTTGGCTTATGGTATCCCAAGGGGTCTAGCTTTGAGCTTATTGGATATTCGGACTCCGACTATGGTGGTTGCAAGATCAATAAAAGAAGCACTAGTGGGACATGTCAATTCCTTGGAAGATCTCTTGTGTCATGGTCCTCAAAGAAGCAAACAAGTGTGACACTCTCTACCGCCGAAGCCGAATATGTTAGTGCGGGGAGTTGTTGTTGTCAACTACTTTGGATGAGGTCCACATTGAAGGATTATGGATTTGACTTCAACAAAATACCCTTGTATTGTGACAATGAGAGTGCTTGCAAGATGACTCAAAAATCCGGTGCAACATACAAGAACCAAGCACATTGATATAAGGCACCATTTCATTAGAGAGCATCAACAACAAGGTGACATTGCAATCCATCCAATTGGTACCGAAGATCAACTTCCCGATATATTTACCAAGCCACTTGATGAGAAGAGATTTTGCAAGCTTAGAAACGAATTGAACATTCTTGACTTCTCCAATATGAGTTGAATGCACCCCACATATGTGACATGCCTCTCCACCGAGCCAAAGCAAAGGTGAAATTGTTTGACATGTCATCATAATAACTAAGGACTTGCTAGATCATATAGACATACAACTTGTCCTTTAGGTTGCATTCATGGAAAAGCAATGAATTTCAATGTATGTATGTCATCACTATTGTTTTATATGCTTGATTGATCTAGTGATGACATATGACATGCTTGTGGGCTTGAAATCTCAAGTGTTGAATTTGGATATATTGTCAAATATGTGGTTCAACATAGACATGATAACCCTTGTCATGAGGTGTGAAGAAGCTTATCTTTGGTTCAAACCGAATTACATGTATGGCAAGCCATCCAAATTTGACCAAATTTGAAAACTAATCTTTCCAATATCAAAAGAACCCGATCAATCCTTTTATGTCAATTGTTGACAAAGGGGGGAGATTAGTGCATAAAGATTAGAAGGGGATCAAATTTTTTAGAAGCACACAAGTAGGGGAGCAAGCTCATAAGCAAATTGTTGCATTTATTTGTGCACTAACATATGACTTGCTCTTGCACATGTATTTAAATTCCATATATACATGCTTGTGTGATGTATGCTAGTGGTAAATTAATTGATGGTTGATCAACTAGCATGCTTAGGTGGTACCTAGATATTTTGATTTCCGCTCTAAATTCAAGACTACTACAGTAATGTCCATCACCGCCGGGCTCCAACCCCCTTCACCGCCGAAAACTGAACCGGCGTAACCATAGCGGTAGTGATGTGGGGTTTGAAACACTACCGGGTCAAAACACCGGGCGGTGATGCGAGGAGAGACTGCCGGTTTGATATCGAACCGGCAACGCGATCGCCACCGAACACCGCTGGTGTTCCACGACCCGGCAAAGATTTTTGATCCAAGCAATGCAAAAGTTCGGAAGTCACCGGCAGAGTTGATATTAGGAGCACCGTCGGGCGTTAACGAACCGACGTAATCGGGGGGATAACACTATCGGGGTTAGACTGAAATGACAAAGGTATCAAAGAGCTAACAATGGCGCTTACTTTGAACCCGCCGCTGAACTTTACGTGAACACTGTCGGGCTGATCTCAACCCGACAAATAAGTATTAGAGTGGAGACTATCGGTTGGTTAATGCAAATGACAGTGATGTTTCGCTGCCTATGACGGTTAGTAATTCAAACCGATAGTGTTTAGTATAGCTACACTACCGGTATGTTGCTCATTCACCGTCGGGCCCATGCCACCCGACGTTTTTGTTTTAAATTTTTGAATTTATTCGTGGAATTCAGCTCTTTTTAAATCTGAAAAATCATCATACATTAATATCGCCAAAACATTACAGGATTTAATGGTTACATACAACAAAATCCACCTAATGTTCTAGAAACTAAGCTTACATGAACTTCTAAAATAAAAACACCAATGACCATAGAGTCATAGACATAAATAAAAGCACGACATCTTTTCAAAACCAATTAAGCAAAGAATTCTCGCAATCTTCATAAGTATGTGGGGTGACTTCTCTTCAATCTCCGTGGCCGGCTAGTTTGCACCATTGTAGGCGACGACCAAACTTTCACCTTCGGTGTTGTATTTTCAGAACAATTATTAGCGTAGCCTTGGACTTGAGCATAGCAATCTTCCCAGGTTAGATAGATCCCCGGCACGCGACCAACAAACACTACGTACCATGCCATGCTTGCCTATACATGTCACCAAAATAGGATGATATTGCTATGTTATTCATAAAAGTTGTACAAAGAAGTTACGCATATATATTTAAAATATCCAAACTGATTTCGAACAACACTAACTCATGAATTTCAATCACAATTCAAGCACAGGTTGCGGTGACCGAGACGGGCATTTCAACGAACACCTCAAGGGCAAAGGACCAACGCACTCACCAAGCTTTTTAGGCGCCTCGTGCGCCCTATCTTGTCTTGGAGGATTTGAGGAGGACAAGGTCGCGGACGGTAACGGCCGGGCGGTGAAGAGGAAGACGGCGTGAGGCTGCGGACGGCAGAGAGGTGTGGCGGCGGTCCTCCGTCGGCGTGGAGGAAGACCAAGCGGGCGACGCGAGGCTAGGACAGCGGCGAATTAGTTCTCATTCTCATAGGTAAAAACTCGTACACCTAAAGGGATAATTAGTTCTCACCGTGGAAGGGGCCGGCGGGAGGATGCCGCGCGCGGGCGTTGGGGACGTCGGAGTGGAGGAGCGCGGCGTGGGAGAACGCCGCAAGCCTCGATTCCGCTGGAGCGGAACGACCGGGGATGCGCGAATCGGACGCCCGGGCGGCGTGAGGGGACGAATTTAACGGCGACGCTTGGAGTTGGTGGTGCGCCCGTCGGCGAATCTGTGCTCTTTTCAGCGCTGGTGGGGAACGAAATGGCGCGGTGTTCAAATGGCTTGCCAAAAATTTTGTTCCGAGCCACTCACCTACATATATAGGCAAGGCCGGGTTTGGGCGCGGTGGGGAACGAAAAATGGCGGGAGGTTCGATATAGATTTGGAAAATTTCACCCCATCCTATTCGCGCGGCTATTACACGCAACCGGCAAAGGAAATAGAAATGCTTGCCACTTCATGGATGATCATGTACCTTTGTGAAGGATGTGTAATCCTTCATGGTGGAAATGGCTTGAATTTTTTTTCGGTCATGTACACCCAAAATATGACCCCACACAAGTTCTTAGGTTTTTCTCGATAAATATTTTAATTACTATGATTTTCTTCTACCTAAACCCGACGACAAGAAGGCTAATTAAACCATGAAAACACAAGAATATGTCTTGGACCTCCACGGTGATTTGCCTCCTAGGGCACATGAGATCCCGTGGAAAAGTCTAGCAAAGATTCGCTCTTTTAGTGGGTGCGCCGGTTCAAACTATAATTACAAGGTGGCGTCGCTTCAAGGTCGAGGCCATCGCCGATATCCTCGCTAGGGGGATACCGGCGAGGCCGGGCGGAGCTCCGTGCAGCCCGGCCGCGAACGCCGCCGGGCGACGGGACGAGGCCGGGCGGGCCGAGGCCCATACGGCCATGAGGAGGGAGGCGATGGCGGCCGCCGCTTTATTTTTTTCGCTTTGTAAATATATTATCTAGTAATATATAATGACTCTCAAGTCATTTTTAATTCATCTCCGCTCTCTATTTCTATCGCTTGTTTTACCGTTCCTTCTTCATTCAACCCCGTGAGCTATCGGTTCCTTTAATTTGCTTCCCCTCCCAAATCGCTATCGGTTCTAATTCAACCCGGTTGTGTCAATCTTCAAATCGCTTTCGGTTCTAATTCAAACCCGCGAAAGTGATCTCAGTGTCCATCAAGACCACTGCCGGGAACGATTCAACCCGGTGGTGATCTGAATCTTCACCGCCGATTGGTCGTATCCGTGGAGTTTCGAAGTTTCCCCGCCTCGAACGGTTCATCACCTCATCACGCGAGGTTCAACACCGCCGGTGGATTAAATTCCGGCAAAGTGATGCCGGCGGGTAGTGATGAGCGATTCTGAGTAGTGCAAGTACCTATGCTTATAATATGATCTCATGAGGTACCTTGAGTTTTTGATGAAATATCTAGTCATCCATGATGCTTGTATGGTGAGAAAGGCGCAACTCGATTGGTATCACGCTTCAAAGGTCCATTCTTTCACCTTAAGCATCATTTTGGTAACATGGCTCACTCCCAAATTTCAATATTCATACATGTATGCAAAGCCTATACCAAACTCTAGGCATACATGTAGGGGGAGCTCATGCTACCAAAACCGAATTTATTATGTTTGTCCAATCCTATGATTGTAAGCAAAATGCTTGGACAACCATGATAGGTTCAAAACCCCTTAATCATAAAATCTTTATGCGGGTTGTCACCAATTACCAAAAAGGGGGAGATTGAAGATCTCTAGATTGGTTTTGGCTAATTAGTGACATCCTTAGGACTAATCTCTCTATGCTAAGTGTTTGTTTTAGTTGGAGATTGGTCAAGCCAAGGTTGGTGCATTATGGTTATGGTGGATGGATCGAGATGATTCAAATGATGATCAAGTGCATGACTTGGAGTGGATCGAGGATCAAAATGGGCTCAAGGCAAAGGTATATCCATAGGGCCATTTTGATTTTACACTCAAGACACCATAGAGGGTGTGAGTGATTATAGGATCGATAAGCCGTACTATAAAGAGGGGAAAACTATCGTACATATCGATCCTCATGTGCCTCTAGGTTCAAAATCATTTGCATGCATTCTAACCTAGAGAGCTAACTCCTACTTGATGGAAAATGTTTTCAAAATGCTAACACATGGTGTCGGGGTGTTCTTCGACGTGTCGGCAACAAGAATCAAAGTGACGGAAGTCGGTTTGGAGCAAAGGCGAAGGAACGACGACGAAACGACGAAATTTCGCAGCTCAGAGGCGACCGGACGCGGTGACCGGACCCGCGGCCGGAAGCATGCAGGATCGACCGGACGCACCGGTGTGTGGTTTCGGTCAAAGAAACAGAGAGCATGTTTTCGTGGTTGTTCTTGGGGAGTGACCGGACGCATGCACCTAAAGCATGACCGGACGCATGATTCCCCGACCCGGACGCATGCGAAGGGGTTCTATTTTTTGGCTGGTTGGGTTTGTTGGTTCTGATCGGACTCATCGACCGGACTCATGCATGAGTCCGGGTCGGCGCTGGCCCGGCCGCCCGCGGAATTGCATGTTCCTCCCCAACGGCTCTATTTTTAGGTGGAGCCTATTTATACCCCTTTGGCCGGCCATGGGAGGTCTCTTGGACATTTGAAATCATTCCTAACACCTCTAGAGCTGAGCACTCATCCTCCTCCTCACTCCTTTGCTTGAGAGCATACATTCTAGTGAGTTGAGGTGATTCAAGTGCACTTTGCTTTGATCTTTGCATCTAGTGGTGCTTGAGGATCGTTGTGAGCCGGTGGTTTTCTTATTGCTCTTGGAGAGCACCACTCCTAGCCCGGCTTGGTGATTGGTGGAGGCGTTGGCAAGAGAAGGTGTATGTTCTTGGCCACCTCCGGTGATTTGTGAGAGGATCACACACTCCTCGTCGGAAGACAAAGTGTGAGTAATCTATTGCTCGTGTCTTGGGTACCTCTCATTTGCATTGGGTGCAAGAAGCCTAAAGGCAATTGGCTTGGAGTGAGCTCCACCTTGACCCACACGTGAGAAGGTCGGCACAACGGAGATTAGCTTGAGGGTGCTCAAGTGAACTTCGGGTTAAATCTCAGATCTCCATTTGTCTCTCGGTGATTGGCTTCAATTTGGTAATCATATTGTTTCATCCTTGGTGATTGGATTGACTAGCCTCGACATTGTGGTATATCACCTCTACACTCTTGAATTACTTTCATATATCTTGTGCTAGTGTAGCTTGAGTAGACTTGCTTAGTTGCTAGAGTAATTAGCTTGTTCACCTAGTGGTAAAGTAGTGACTTAGCCCTTGTGTGTGAATTAGAGACTATAGCAACTAGAATTGTCAATAGGAGGCTTCTTGACAAGTAGAACTAGAGCAAATGCATTTACGCTTTGTTATTTACTAACAAGTTGCTCTAGTGTTTTTGTAGAAATTTTATTAGGCTATTCACCCCCTCTAGCCATTTAGGACCTTTCAGGTTGCCACCTCCTAGACGGCTTGGTGGCAAGAGACTTCGTGAAGCACGCAAGAAAGCTTGTGCGGTGCTCAAGAAGAAGAGATTGTGAGAGGTTCGTGCTCACCTCGCGGGGATCGTGAAGAGCAACTCTAGTGGAGCGTGTCATTGAGCTACCACACTTGTGTGTGGGTTCACACGGTACCCTCACGAGGGATTGGCTAGAAGACTCACACTTTGTGTGAGGGACTCGACGAGCTCTCACCGTGAGATTTGGCACCGACCATTAAGCGAGGATCATCACTAGGTGATTCGCCAAACCGTGGAACCACCAAGGTGTCGGTCGATACAACGAGGAGTAGGGGAAGTTGGCAAGCTTCCCGAGACCTCGGTAAAAATCACCGGTGTCATCTTGTGTCCACACTTCGCGGTGGTTTGCAATCTCTTCGTCTCAAGCTTTGTTCTTACATTCATATATACATTGTGATTGTGCTTGAGTAGAGTAGTTGCAACTATCTAGCTTGTATAGCTTGTTTAGTTACTTTGCTTAGCATGTGTAGCTAGGTAATTTGAGCATTTGGGTTAGGCGTGTGTTGCCTTGTCCATTGTGCATCTAGTGAGCTTAGGGGCTTTGTGCTTGTGTTTACTAGAATTGTGTAGGAGCTCACCCGTGCTTGAAAGTACTAGTGCTTAGGTTTGTGTGACCTTGCATTAGAATTGATTAGGAGCTCAAGGTAGGCTTGTCACCTCAGTCTTCTTGTGTAGGATCTTTTGTGAGGTGATTTAGAGTCTTAGTTAGAGGGGTGAAGTCTTGGCTAGACCGATAAGTTTAATTCGCATTTGTTTTGGTTAGCCATCGCGATTAGTTTTTAAAAGGGACTATTCACCCCCATCTTGACCCTTCAAACCCAACAACTCGGCGGGGTAGGCGTGAGAGCCGCAAGACCGGGTGCGTCTGCGGGAGAGCTTCTCCCCGCATTGGCGCATGAGCTCGGCTCCGCCCGGGCCGCCAGGGGTGGCCGGAGCTAGGGACAACAATAGATGTGGTGGTCGCTGTCATGGCCGGTCGACAAACTCTACCTCACACGCCGCACAAACAGTCCCTGTGAGCTCTCACCCCAAATCCTGCACTCCCGAAAGACATGGCAAAGATGTTCAAAGACGGCACCATGGGGGGGCTCGGTGGAGGAGCCTCAAGGCATAGTGTTGAGTTGAACACAAGAGATAGGCTATGTCCTAAGGAAGAAGACACGCAGCGGGGCAACGAAGTTCCCGTTTAGTTGTCATGCAACCAAAAAGTGCTACTCAAAGAGTGTTACAGACCCGTCCACATCGAATCTCTTGACGCATGCATGGAACATTAAATATAGGTAAACAAAATAACTAATTGCATTGGTAAAAAAAGTACGAGATGGATCTTTTGAGCCTAATTAATCTATAATTGGACAACAATTAGCAAATCTAAACGAAAATGCTACAGCACCCCCAACCCAAAATATTTTGGACTTGCATGGCAACCAAACAAGGCGGAAGAAGACAGAGGCATTTTGGTGTATACGAACATACAGTGACATGTATGTGAGTCGAGCATCCTATCAAACATACAAAATGGAATGGTTCAAGGCGATAGTGAATTGCAATGGCACCATTCCAATATAACGAATTGGAATGGCACTTTTTAACTCGCCAAAATTGCAATGGTAGGGTTCAAATTAACCCCTTGTAATAACGCTGGAACGTTTTTTTCCCTAAAAATAACTCGGAGAGGTTCATTTTTCATCTCTGCTTTTCTATCGAACAAGACCGTAGTCCGCCGGAATAACACTGCTGGAGCTTTTCCTCTTCCACAACCACAATCCGACAGGCTCTGCGCGCCGCCGTCGACCTATCGAATGGAGGCGGAGCAGCAGAAGCAGCCCCAGCGCCCGCGCCGCAAGGGGCAGAAGCGGAAGTTGGAGGACGAGGCATCCGCCGCCGCCGCTGCCGCCGCTGTAGCCGCCGCTGCGTCCTCGCTCGGCAGCGCGGGCGCCGACGATGACAACGAGGAGGAGGACGGTTCGGCGGGCACCCCGAGATCTGCTGCCGCCACTCCCACGCGACGCTTTCCCGCGAGGTCCGCACGCAGGTTGATGTCCTCGTCCGCTGCGCCTCTTCCTGGCGCCACGCCGACCGCGCCGCAGCCAAGCGCGCCACCCACGTCCTCGCCGAACTCGCCAAAAACGGTAATCTCCACTTGCCAAACCTCACTCCGGCCGCGCCGATCCGTGCTCCCGCATCCTTACCCAGTGGATCTGGTGGTTGTCAATTGCGCAGAGGAGGTTGTCAACGTGATTGTAGAGGGCGGCGCCGTGGCGGCCTTAGTGTGCCACCTAGAAGAGCCTGCTGTGGCGGCGCCATCGCAGGAGGAACAACAACTAAGGCCGTTTGAGCATGAGGTTGAGAAGGGTGCTGCCTTCGCTCTGGGTCTCCTAGCTGTAAAGGTTCCTTCATTAATTCCCTAATTGAGTTGTATATGCACTTTTGGTACCAATGCAATTACTTGTATTATCGACAAATCTATGTTCTAAATAGGGCTGTGAAGTTTCAAGTTTCCTGTGGCATGGGATTACAAAGTTTAAGAACTTCAACTATCCCATACACACACACACTGTAATTCTGAACGCCAACCTCATCCTCATATATCTGCATTTCTTGTAAAATACTGTAAGATCCCATGCCTTTTAATAGTTAGAAAAACCTAGGAACTTCCTAGTGCTATATGCTTGGTGTCTTACTAGTCAGTCTCTAGTACCCTTGAGAAAAACTTAGAACCTAAGATATCCTAATCGCTCAAGTTCTGTAGGGATCTTTTAATAGTTGTGTTTTGAGCATTGATGCTTTACTGTTATGTACTTTTCATCAAGTTACTATTGCTATGATCATTTTAATCATTTATTCTTTGTCTCACTGTAACAGCCTGAACATCAACAACTTATAGTTGATGCTGGTGCACTACCTCCTCTAGTGAAACTCTTGAAAAAAGCAGAAAAATGCCACAAATTCCAGGGTGGTTAATAGCGTTATCAAGAGAGCAGCTGATGCAATTACTAATCTTGCACATGAGAATAGCAACATCAAAACTAGCGTCAGGTTTTGTTTTTTGCCTCTTTGATCATTTGATAACCTTTTCTTTCAGAAGTTTTCACTTGCTGAGGGGTTTTTGTTTTACTGCAGAATGGAAGGTGGAATCCCACCACTTGTTGGATTGCTAGAATCGCAGGATCTTAAGGTGCAGAGGGCAGCTGCTGGTGCCTTATGGACTTTAGCCTTTAAAAATGATGAAAATAAAACTCAGGTGAGATATCAAAATCAATGAAAGCTACAATTATGTTAGATTTTGACATATGAACTTGCATATGCCTTTTACACATATTCACAACATGGTAAATTCTTGTAACACAGATTGTTCAATGCAATGCTTTGCCAACTTTGATCTTAATGCTGCGATCTGAAGATGCTGCTATTCACTATGAAGCAGTAAGGCCTTGTGCTATTCTCTAGTTTTGATTATGAGGCACTGAATACTCTGATGTCAACTCCACTTCTCTAGGAGCACTTTCTCACACTGTTGAGATGTATCGTTTGATTGATTATGAGCAGGTTAATGTTGTTACAGATAACCATTCTACAATTTTGCAGAAACCTTAGTCAGCATTTATCATTGCAAGGCCTTGTGATTGTGAAACATAATAAAATTTTAATAATTAATGCTGTATATTTAGTTGGGAAATTTCATGCTAGGCCATGTTTCATCCTCGATTACATGGACAATTTCTGAATGTATTTCCATTTTCCAAAGTTGAATAGAAATTTAATTTTGTTGGCTGTTAGCAGTTACCTTACAGATATTATGTTGCCCTACAACACATTTATACCATAGGCTTTGCATAATGTTTCACTATGTACGCCATATAAGATGGTTTCATTAATATTTTCTGATCCCATCGATGAAACTATATTAATTTGGATTCATGATTACCCTGAATTTGTGCACTGATATTGATCTATTGCATATAGCCAACCTTAGCAAAACCACTAGTAGTGCGTTTGGTAATTATTGGGAAGCGGCATGGGAATTGTTGGTGGGAGTTATTGGAGCGAAGTGTGAGAATTTCATTTTTAGGCCCAATCACTTGTTTGGTTCATTGAGGGAAATAAGACACGGAAAGAGGAAATTCATGTCCCCTGTTTGGTGTGTGTTTTTTATTTTGTCAGAAAGGAAGTGATGGATAGGAGTTAGCCCTCTAAAATTACTTTCTCGTCCCACTAAACAAACAAAAGATTTCTAAACTCTTACCCCCAAACTCCCATTCTTTGTACCAATTATCCCTAACCAAACGTGTCCGTAGAGGTTATAGAATTGGCTAAGGTAAATATCTTGAACGCACTCTCCTTTTTTTTGTCAACAACGGCAATATACCTTACTGGCTGTATTAAAAGCTAGTTCAGGCGATCTTTTGTGGCTGTGAAGATTTGAAAATTTAGCAATACACCCAAATAAGTTTGTGAGGGCTAGTGGTGGAGCTGTGCAGGTTAAGCCTGTGTCATGGTGGATGGACATGGATGTTTGAAGACTTAAATGTTTATTTGAATGCATAAATGTGTCACAAGCACTGAGACAACACTAGAGGCTGAGGCTATTTACTACTTTGGTTCCTGAAATATTTCAATAAGATACTGAACCTGCTACTTTTAACATGTTTGCTAAGTAAACTTGATTGTAAATAAATTACATGAAACTGGTCCGAGGCTCTGAGTCACCTCCTTATATTGACTTGCTGTTCTATGCTCTTTTATCCATTGGATGAACTTCTACATGGTGCAAGGTTACCTTTATGTACTAACTTAGCAATCCAACATGTTTGCTGACAATTTTTTCATAGAATATCAGTACAATCTTGGATCTAATCTATCTTGATTTCTTTTAATTTTATTGCAACACACTCTAATAATTTTTCTCGACTGACATGTTAGGTTGGTGTCATTGGAAATTTGGTTCATTCATCACCAAACATCAAGAAGGAGGTTCTTAATGCAGGGGCACTGCAACCTGTGATTGGTTTATTAAGGTATGGTCATCATAGGGACGTGCAGCTTTATGAAGTGCATAAAGAACTTTATAATTGTATATAATATATTTGTTAGGTTCTGCTCCAATAATGCTGCATAATTGTGCATGTTTTTTTTAAAAAAAAATTATTATCACTACCAAATATGCCCATGAGTTGCAATGGGAAAAAGAGGTTTTGTATAGAAGAGGAGAAAAGAGTAAGGTCCTTAGCAGAAATGCCCGCTGCTTGCTATGGAAAATACTAATCCTTCACATGAGAAAGGGGGACCAAAATAGATGTATATCTCCAAGTAAAATAATTACTGCAAAGGTACTCCTTTCATTCCAAAGGAATTGGAATGGATGTAGAAATGCAGGCTGCAACATGGTGTTCTAAGAACTCAAGCTGGTATGGGTCCAACATAGTGTTCTAAGGACTAAAACATTAAGTTTTCTGGGATTATTTTTGAATCCTAAAACATTACGTGTTCTGAAAACGGAGAACCATCTTATTTAAATGAGAAGGTTCTTTGTCATTGTTATTCAAGTTTTAAAGGGTGTTCTGTGATTTGCTCTACACCGGCAACTCACCTCAAGAATATCTGCTTGATGTATGAAACATTGCTTTCTTTATTTTTTTCAGTTCATGCTGTACAGAAAGCCAAAGAGAGGCTGCTTTGTTGCTAGGGCAATTTGCTTCGCCGACTCGGATTGCAAGGTGCTTAATAAATATCTTATTGTTTACTAATCTTCAGTAAATTTTGCAAATACACTGGCAGGTTCAAAACTAATGAGAGAATGGCACCACTAATCCCTGAATTTCCATGGTTGCCTCTCCCACACCCCCTCCAGTTGTCTCTCCTACACCCTCAATTTATATCTTACACTGTGAGCCCTTCTAACTTTGGGCCCATTGTGGCATCGGCCCAAATCACCGGTAGCTGCTTAGCTTAATTGATGGTGCTGATGTAGCATCAAACATGGGCTATTGTACTGGACTGTTTGTTTTCTTTTATTGTTGCTTCCTTCGCTTTTCTTTTCCATTGGTCACATCACTGACACGGATACATAGATGATGCCATCAAATTGACCAATTATTTGACCAGTCAAAAAAATATTTTGTTTCCGTATGTGTTACTCAACTGGTAGCCGTGGCTTCTTGTGAAAACAGGCCCTTACTGCCGTTAGGCATTATTTATGAATGTGACTTTCAATACCATGTATATTTGGCTAATATTAGACTATCAATCCCTTCTTTTTCAAGAAGTATTTATTATTTATTACTTATTTTTCCATAATTTGATGAACCACCCATGTTATTTATTTGTGATTGAATGGATATTGTACATGTCTTAAGGTTATAAACCAAAACCTGTGTCAACATGCCATGGAGAGCAGGTCCCATGTTTAGTGCTCATGTCAACACAATTTGCTATGTTAAGGTGATTTGGGCATATGTTGCAAACAGACCTGAAGTTTAGGGGGCTAACAAAGTAATTTGCAATTGCAAGTTGAGGGAAGTTGGTGAGAGTGAGACAACAACACAACTTTAAGGACTAGTGGTGCAATTCTCTCTTTTTCAGAAGTACTGATGATTTATATATGTAACATTTAAGTTATGTGCACTGTATATTGGGATAGAAATAAAATAAGTAGTAAACCCCATTTCTGGCCAAGCACAGCAGGTGTGACAGATTCTCATTGCTGGGACTGTCTGGTGCCTTTTGACATGATGCCTCATAGGGCCTACATGCTGCTGGCCAGTCCATGCATGACCTTTCTTATTCTCCTTGTTGCTCTTTTTTAACTATGCCTCTGCTTCTCTTATTCTTGGTCTGATCTGGGAATCCAGATTGGTGTACCATATGGCAGCCTCTGCAACTACCCTATCCGGTGCTGGCACCACTTACCTTCCTACTTATCTTATCCATCCTCACACGGAGTCATGGACATGTTCTCCAAATATGGTGGGCACATGTTTCCAGTGTCTGCACGTTCCAAGTTCCTAGCTCTTCCCTTACCAGCATTGCGTCTTCATCATGTGCTTGGCAACAACACACCCTGGTTCTATGCTCAAGCTGAACCTAGCTCGGCTTACTACACACATTTCAATTGCTCCACCACTCCTGGCTTACACCACACCCTAAGCCCTCCCCCACCAGTAAATCATTGGATAAAATTTAAGTTTTCTAGAATTAGTTTCTTTGTTGCGGAGGTAGGTTTTGCTTTATTTTTTTAGATGTTCCCTTGGGAGAAGGGAGGGAGGACAGCCATTGGGACCACTTGTCGTCTGTTCTTTGAGTGGAGGGATGCAGAAGGTAGAAAAATAATGAACTCAACATTGAATATAATGTTCAGTATAAGGAAATCTAGAATGATAAATCTCATTATCTAAGGAATTAGGAACCGAAGACACAAAAACAAAGAGATATAAGATGTTTTCTCCAGTTAATTCATTTCTGAACTTCATAGATCTTTGTTTACAGGTCCATATTGTGCAAAGGGGTGCAGTCCGTCCACTAATTGAAATGCTACAGTCAGCTGATGTCCAACTCCGAGAGATGTCTGCTTTTGCACTTGGCAGGCTTGCCCAGGTTTATTTTTAATTTTTATTTTTTAATATAGCATATTTTTTTATAGTGTTTATAAGGTACTTTACTGTTTTTCTACTCTAGAGAATCAGTGTAGGCAGTGAAATAAAGACTCCACAGAAATTTTCTTGCTCTTACAAAATCCGCACAATGCATGCCTTTATCAAATTAGTTCCCATGCTCCTCTGTTGATGGGAACTATATGTGGGGACCGGGGATGCAAAGATCATAATATGTTTAGGGAAAAACCATAGTGAGTTCGCTGGCACCACATACCTTATCCAGTTCATCCTAGACATGGATAGATTTTCTAAATATACTGGCTTCATGTTACTGGTGTCTGGATGTGCCAAGTCCCTTGCTCTGCCCTTACCTGCATTGCATCTTCACCACTGTGAGTGTCAACAACACACACTGAACACACACTGAGTGCTGCTGTGTTCGAGGTACCTCTGGTACCACACACATTCCAATTGCTCTGCCAAGTAATTGAACACAGCTATTCTCCATATGTTGGTTCAAGGGCCCAAGTTGGTTGCACAGAATTCTGTCTTTTGTTTTTGAGCTAAATGCACCAGAGGCCCATTAACTCATGTTGGGGTTTGTCCATCAACTCTAAAAGTTGATTTTCGAATCCATAAACTTTAAAGTGGTTCACCACAGGTCCACATCTATTTGTTTGGCCCTTAGATTCTTCTTCCAGGTCCATATAGACTTTTAAAGTGGTTCACCACAGGTCCATACCTCTTCATTTGGCCCTTAGATGTTGAGCCCATGCCTATTCTCCGCCTGCACTAGCCTCCTTTCCACTCCCTCAAGCCTGGCTGTGTCCAGTGCTTGCCACCACCATTACCGGTCACTGAGCTCCTACTACCATGCCTGACATCTGTGCCTCTGCTCTATCTCTGCTCCAATGCTCGCTGCCACCATTACCAGTCACCGAGTTCCCGCTACCGCTGCTGTCCTTTCCTTGTGCTTCAGCTCTGTCCAAGGAATGAGCTCTACTGAGTCCGTCTGTCTCCTCTACCCTTTGCACTCGTTGGACTCACAGACACCGTGTCGGAGCTGCCCTGCCATGGTTGAGCTCGCTTTCTTTGCCATTCATGTTGGTGTAAGTTGTAATCTGCTGCTCCTTGATGACATAGCTGCAGGTTCAAGTGTTAGGAAATGGTCAGCTCTTGCTGTCCATCCTTGGCGCTGTAGCAGCATGGCAATAGGCCATGGAGATGGCGTGCATCAGCCAGGTAGAATGGCTGAGCAAAGCATGTACCTTAGGAGTAGGTAGTTGGTGTACTCACCATGACTTAGTACCATAGATGGTACAAGTAGAGGTGTATATATACTCAAGCAATGCAATGGAGCAAATCAGTTCAGTTGCCACATTCCAGTGTTCAGGTTCAGCCACAGCTGAACCAATGCAAGTGTGTGTGTGTTCTTGAGCTCATCTTCTTCTAGCTCAGGTCAGAGGTAGAGGGAGGGAGTGTGAGCAGGCTTGCTCACCTTGGTGCTGATTGCAGGTACCAACAGTCAGTACAGGACATCACCATTTCAACGAGCGTGCGGTTGAGTCCGCTACGATCCCCTCGCCCTAGGCACACGCATTCAGGGCAAGTCTATGCCGGACCCACCATTTTTGCCACAAACTTCAACCTTCTACCTACCGTCGACCGCTGGATCGGCACGCTCATGGCCGACCTGCTACTGGCCTCCATGGGACAAATTAAAACCACCCTTGGGTGCGCGCTGGTAACTTTTGGTCCTATCCAATGCAACCGACGAATGCTCCCTTTGCCGAATCGGCCCCTCCATTCCATACTTGTGCCTATGTTGATTTGGAGAAGAAAGAAGATGATTCATGGGACACATGCGTTGTCACATCTCTGCCATGCTCCATCGCGGCCCTATCTCGCCACCGCCTCCTACGCCGTGCTGCTTGCCGGCACTTGCGTGCATTGCCGCTTCAGGGAATGGAGCAAGGAGAAGGGAGGGAGGAGGGGCTAATTGCCAATTTCATGCCATGCTTGCTGCTGACTCCACATGCCACATCAGATCTAAGGGACAAACGAAGGGGACCTACGGTGAACCACTTATAAACTTTAGACTGACCGCATGGCGTTACGTAAAACATACCGGGAGGAGACTTTTTAACATAAAAGAAGCTGCAGCGGGTTATTGTAAAAGATACGTTACACTCCAGACGGCCCGACAGAGCGGTAAATGTAGCGGGATGCCGTTCGTCTCATCGCACGCCCGAAGGGCCCACCTCTCAACCATCGTTCTTGCTCGACAGACCTGCCCTCGACGCTGTCGAAAGCCCACCGCCGTCGGAAGAGGGAGGGGCCGCCGCACTGGGCGGGAAGCGCCCGTCACGCTGGGCGGCACCGGGGCACCGTGTGTCGGGACCGGGGGCCCGTCGGTTGGAGGTGGAAGGCCGCCACGAAGATCTCTCCGGGTATGGCGGCTCTCGGGACCGGTGGGGCGCGTGGGGTCCTCGAAAGCACTACAACGGCCGCCGGGGCATGGAGTCGCCGCCGCCATCTGCCGCTGGCATCGCCGGCGGGAAGCCGTAGCGAGACGCTCCGCTGGAGCCGCCTCTCTTCGCGCGCGCCGCCGCTGTCTGCGATGCCACCGCTCCGCCGCGGAGCGCCATCGCCCTGCCTTGCCGTCACCCCGCCGCCGGGCCATCTTCCTCTCCATTCTATTCTCTCCCTTGTCTCTCTCTCAACGGGAAGGGGCGCGAGCAAGGACTGTTCGTGATCGCGGCAAGGCGGGCACCATGCGCAAGACTAGGAAGAAGGGGACGGCCGGAGCCGTGTGCTGGCCATGGCGAGGCACGAGCTCGCCCGCGCTCGGTGGCGGCGATCATGGCTTAATCGGCTGATTTGGCCTCCCCTTGCGTCGATTGTCCCGCCTAGTGTGTGGAAGAGGTGGAGTGCGAGGTGGCGAGGCTCATGGCAAGAGCAATCGAGCGGCGATGCTGCATTGGGGGTGCACGGTGGCGGCGACACCGCCATGGCGTAGTCGCCCATGCGCGCTGGGTTCCCCAACTTGGGGAGGGAGGGCGTGAAAATGACGATGGGTCCCACTCGATATAAAGGATGAACGAAAGCAGGAGAATGTGGTATAAAGGAGAGAATTTCGATGATCGTGACAAATATTCGCTTTAAAGGATGAATTTAAAGGATGAAGAGTGCAGATAGCCTTATGGACCCACGAATCACCTTTTAGAGTTGATGAGCCTAAAACCCCCACATAAGCTAATGGAGTGCATGTAACTCTCTCTCTCTCTCTCTCTCTCTGCAAGGGAATCATGTCTTTGGTTTTTGCTCCATATGCTCTGACTGCTAACCATGCTTATCTTACCAAAACTCTTGAACATTTGTAAGTCCTAAATGCTAGGTGACACTGTCCTGGCTTGATCCTAGCTTAGTTATCCTCCCTAGCCCAATGATGGGTGCTTGGAGCCTTCCCTGTGACTTTGGCCCCAGCTAATAGTCAGACAACAGACCACTGATATTTGTACCACTGACAAAACTGGTCTGTTGTCTGACTATTAAAGATCCACTTTGTCAGTGGTACACTCTAGCAGAGCGATAATATTTCTGACAAATGCAACCAACCAAACTTTGTAGCATATATTTTCCTTGTGAGATTGTCTAGTTTAGTACAGAGTGCAATGCGGAGTGAACCACTTAAAAGTTGACCCAGATCCTCACTTGAGAGATTATGGACCCAGTTGAGTATCTGGAAAAGTTTAATTTTCTCATGCATTTCGCTTCTTTCATATCATGTACTGTAAGGGGAAATCTCCATTCATCTTTCCCCTTTATTTATGGGTCAGTGAGGTTATTTCTTTTTGTTTGTTTGTTACTTGCTTAGCTGCAACTCGTAATCTAATCTAAAGAGTCTTTTATCAGGACACACATAACCAAGCAGGTATTGCATATAATGGTGGCTTGGTGCCTTTGTTAAAACTTCTCGACTCGAAAATGGATCTCTGCAACATAATGCTGCATTTGCCCTTTATGGAGTTGCAGATAATGAGGTAATTTTACGATCTTTTTTTTCACAAGGTTTGTGATATCTCTCAAATCTCCCTTTTCCACTATTGGTTAATAATTCCACACTCCATGTTCCTTTGTAATGGAATTAACTCATTTTATAAAATGTTTATCTTATATTTCTTATCTTCATTATTTCTGAAGCAATTCACTTGTTCTTTTTATAGGACTATGTATCTGACTTCATTAAAGTAGGAGGTGTCCAAAAAGTTGCAAGATGGAGAATTTATTGTTCAGGTACACTGGCCTTCATTATATATTGGTCACTTTGTTGTGACTGCTTTTTGTTAAGCTATTCTTAATTTCAGGCAACAAAGGACTGTGTGGCAAAAACATTGAAGAGGTTAGAGGATAAGATAAATGGACGGGTAAGTTTTGCTTGCAAGGTTTCTGTATTTCGTTGTTTGTGATATGCTTGACTATGTATTTATGAAGCTTGTTCCCCGTTACAGGTGTTGAAACACTTGCTTTATTTGATGCAGTAGGAGAGAAATCTGTGCAAAGGCGTGTTGCTCTGGCTCTTGCACACCTTTGCCCCTGAAGATCAAAGAGCAATTTTTATTGATAATAATGGTAAACAATTTTGCCACCGCTGAAAATGGTAGCTTCATTTTCAATTCTGAAGTATGGCGTTCTTCATGAATTTAAGTTCTGGATCATCCAGGTCTCGACTTGCTTCTTGATCTTCTGATTTCCATGAGCTCAAAACATCAACAAGATGGCTCAGCAGCATTATACAAATTGGCCAACAAAGCTGCAGCACTTTCTCCCATGGATGCTGCCCCTCCATCTCCAACACCTCAGGTATGCAAAAGAATATTAAAATTACAAATTTACTTTGTATTACTTCTGCTGTTTGAGTTGCAGTGACTTTATCAGCTGACTGTGGTATGGTTACAAAAATAGTATCACAATGGCATATCTTCAGTGTGCTAGGATGCACATGAACTTATTTTGATTAATGATTGTGGAATGGTGCTTTGGTTCAACAAGGTATATAGTCCAACCTTTTGTGAATGATAGTGTGTACAGCATGCTGGAGGAAAATAAATACTCCTCTGGCTTGACATGAAATATAAATGTTGGACTGCAAAACATGGCCTGTCTCATCTGGATAAATGGCTACTCTGTGATCAAGAGGAGGAAACAGTCCAGCACATCCTTACAACCTTGTGTCTTTGCAAGGCAGTTTTGGCGTATGTTGGTCATTGCACTTAACTTGCAGCAGCTGATGTCAAGCATAGTTTCACTACTTAGTGGCGGAGAGCTAGAAAAAGAGTTAGCAAAGATCAAAGAAAAGGGGTTAACACCCTCATCATCTTTGGTGCTTGGATGCTCTGGAAGCAGAGGAATGCATGTGTTTGAGGGAGACTCTCCAGTGTCCCTACTACACCTAGAAACCTGAAATTAGTAGTTCATCTCTGGACGCTTGCTGGGGCTTCCAAGCTACAGGGTATTGGGCTAAACTGGATGGAAATCTAGAGTAGCTTGGTCCTGGTAAGAGGGGTGCTTGTATGGACCATTTCTTTTATAATACAAAGATACACAGCTCCCCCTTCATGTTCGATAAAAAGAATATCCTGTCGATATTTTTGTACTGCTTGACATTGTGTTGAAAATTGTGGTCAGAATTGTTATCAGTGGCATTTCTAACAAGATTTCTAAACACTGCCTGTGCTTTGCTATCCTAAATAAAGTCATTGTGACATTGTGGGATTTTTCCATCCAATTGTTCTGGTAATGGCTGGGGCACTGGCAATTGTTACTGAATGTATATTTCATTGCAGGTTTATCTTGGTGAGCAATACGTGAATAGTTCAACACTTTCAGACGTTAATTTCTTAGTAGAAGGTTGGTACTATTTCATGACCCTGATTTCATCAGTAGGTACTTTAAATAATTCTTTTCTATTATGTCCAGATAATCTTAACCCCTTCTTCCACAGGAAAGCGCTTTTATGCACACAGAATTGCTTTGCTTGCTTCTTCAGATGCATTTCGTGCAATGTTTGATGGCGGGTACAGGGTGAGTTTTGGCTTGCCATAACATAATGTGCTTTTGCTGGTTGTAGTCTGTTGATCTCTTTCCGTAGTTGATATATTGCTACCATATATAGTACATTAGTTTTGAACAAACCTTGAATCTCATGTCTAATTCAAAGGTCATTTTCTTAAGCAGGAAAAGGATGCAAGAGACATTGAAATTCCTAATATCAGATGGGAGGTCTTTGAACTCATGATGAGGTTAGTAAGTTAGTGAGCTCCCTTCTCGTTCGGCCACTGTTGTGGACTCCTTCATTGGGCAGCAGTAGAATAGGAAGAAGGGTGCGGCTGCCTTTAGTGGCTAGAGCCAGGTCAATTGGATGGACTTGGCCAAGTATTTGGATTACCTAACTAAGAATAGGATCTGGAGGAAGTGTCCTAAGCCAAGAATAGGACATACAGAAATAATAGGTCGTGTCTCAGACTCTCAGCCCCCCAGGTGGGCACTGGTGCGGCTGGGCATTGGAGGTAGGCAGAAGCAGAGTACAGTTGGTCAGAGCCTCCCAGGGAGGGCGATCTCCTCTGCTGCTGCTATTCCAGTTAATTCCCTCCAGTTCATCAATAAGGTGCCCAGATTCCTAGCCATATCGTCTTTGGTATTGTACTGCTGCCGAATGAAGGAGTCCACAACAGTCATAGTTCTCTTTCTGTTGGTGAATCTGCAACTACTTTTCCTCTTTTCTTTTTTATGCCACTGTCTGCTGGATTAATGTCTGAAATCCTCTTTGGTTTTGCAGATTTATCTATACAGGGTCAGTGCAGGTTACCAGTGAAATTGCACAGGATCTCCTTAGAGCTGCTGATCAGTATCTCTTAGAAGGCCTCAAACGCCTATGTGAATATACTATTGCGAAGGTGACTAGAAAAGCTACTCTCTACTCCCTTGTTTAAACCGCATATTATATATTAATTTGAATGCCATTATTTGCCTTGTAGGATGTGAATCTAGATAACGTATCTGACATGTATGACTTGTCTGAAGCCTTTCATGCTGTGTCACTGAGACATACATGCATCTTGTACATTCTGGAACATTTTAACAAGATCTGCACCAGAGCTGGGTACATTCTCTTGCTAATAACCTTTGATCTGAGACCAGTACGATTTCAAGTGACCCAAATCTTCACATGCAATCTTGCCATGCAGTTCTGCACAGCTGATCCAGCGTGTTATTCCAGAGCTCCGTAATTTCCTAACCAAGGCACTGAGTTCATCAAGAAGTCCAAGTCCAAGTGACAGGAACCCACATACGTAATTTGAGTCCCAATTCATTGACACCGATGCCGTCATCTGACCAAAGTTGCTGGAGTTCCTGTACAGTAAAATTTCTGGCGCTGAGCGTTCGATGGTATCTATTGTGGGTACGTGGTGGCCGGGTCCTTAAAATTAACATCAGCAATGTAACAAACTTTTCTAAGATTTAGGAGAGGATATGAGTAAAGAGAACCTGTGTCTTAATGCATCGACCAGCTTACACTGGGATAGTAGGCTATAGTTGGATGGTCCTGGCCGTAATTCGTCGGTCTTAGTGTTTTTTTTTTGAGTTTAGTATTGGTTGTTTGCAGTTCACAGTCCGCATCTGTTTAAAAGTATGAAGCTTGAGCAAGTTAGAAACTAGCCCCCGTAGTGATAAAGCTGTCCATTAATCACAAGTGTGTTATGACCGATTGGATTTACCGAGACAACTAGATGACATTATTAGACACAAAACCGGATGAGGTTTTGGTCAAAGCCTGAGGTAAAGCCACTGATAATTGCTGAAATAGAATCTACTCCCTCCGTCCCCAATCGAGTTTGTCACCCCTGATTACTGTACCATCTTCTTCGATGCTTCGCCTTATTCAAAATTTTTATACAAATATAATTTTTTTTTTTATGACTTATTTTATTAATGAAGATACTTGAATATTGATTAATTTATTTTATGATTTGCATAAATATTTTTGAATAAGACGGATGGTTAAACATGAAGTTCAAAAAGTCAAAAACGACGAACTCCATGGGACGAGAGGGGAGTAGTGAAATCGATAATCCCGCAACTTTTCCTTTAAAGTCATATATCTGTAAGTTTTCATTTTAGAAAGTTATTACAAAGTTGTACATATAATTTCTACGTATAATATTTACTAGACAACTTATTAATATAACTTAGTCAATACATTTTTAATATATTTTATAGATAATAGCTTGTCATGATAATTTTTTTATGTAACTTTTGAAGTATACCTTTTGTTCATAAGTAAGGCAAACTTATTCATAACAAATTTTCAATATCTTTTAAAAAATACAATTGTACATAATAAATTATAAATATAAATTGTTGCTGTTCATAAGTACGGCAATTGTACATGAGAAATATACATATAAGTTATCTAAAACACAGTTTCTTATGTAATTTTTTTACCAAAATTTGCATATATAATAAAAAAAAGGAAGAAAAAAGGCAAGAAAAAAAATGAAAGGAGAAAACGGAAGTGAGAAAATAAAATGCGATACCGAAAAGAAATATATATAAAAAAGGAAAAAGTGAAATTTGAACCGACGTCAGTCCATGAACATGACCATAGATAGCTCTGACCGCAACTCCGCAAGGGAGAAAAAAGAATACTAAGCTATAGGAGGAACGGTAGATATAGGAAGATAAAATTACAATCAACTATAGGTAATGTAAATTCTCAAAAAAAAAAAAAAAAAAAAAACTATAGGCAATGTACATATGAAATGAAAGCAAAATAAAACACATGTCCGTACATACTTTGCCGGTGTTGAAAATCCACCGGCAATATCTAGTAGATTGGATCGTCGGGGTCCCATGCGTGCGCCGGCCACAGATGGTGAGCGCTACTGGTTCCGACAGAATGTACAGTTTGAGCACGGAACTCGGTGCGCTCGTGTTACTTAGGCCAGTCCTCAATGGGGTTTCATGAGTGTTTCATTCTTAATGAGGGTTTTACGAGTGTTTAACGCACATTAAATGCAAAGCCACATCAAATAAATTTTATTTTTTGCATGAAACGCCTAGGAGAGAGAGAAGGAATGAGTTTCACCATGGTGAAACTTTTGGACACCGCTTTCACATGTGTTGGAAACCGGGTGAAACCCCCATTGAGACAGAAATAGAGTTTCACCATGCAACTATGCAATTAAACCATGCAATGAGAGAGAGATTGTGGGACCCTTGACCCTATGAAACTCGTGCAATGAAACTGTGCATTGAAAGACACGCCTATTTCATGCCAAAGTTTCACATCTTGAAAACCGGGAGGTGAAACTCTCCATTGAGACGGCCTTAGCGCTAGGTCTTGCCAGGGTATACAAGCCAGAGTGTGTGTGTGTGAGTAAAGCTAGAAGAAAGAAAGAAAAAACAACCCGTAAGGAAGGCAAGGTTACAACGATGAGGATAGAGAAGGAGAGTGGCCAGCCTGCGTTCTTGTAATGGTTTCTTGGGGCGACGAAGGCGATCATCTTATCTCTTCGTATAGCTGGCGTCGTAGCTCCTTCGTGCGGTCTCATGGGTCCGTAGGCTAGCACCCTACTCCCTCTCGTCCCATGGAGTTTGTCGTTTTTTACTTTTGAACTTTATGTTTGACCATCCGTCTTATTCAAAATATTTATGCAAATCAGAAAATGAATTAATTAATATTCAAGTATCTTCATTGATAAAATAAGTCATAATAAAATAAATTATATTTGTACAAAAATTTGAATAAGACGAAGCATCGAAAAAGATGGCACGGAATCCGGGGTGACAAACTCAATGGGACGGAGAGAGTACGCGTGCGCATGGGGCAAGAGGGCAGCGTTAGGAACCTTGACAGGCATTCCTTATTAAGTCGCCGGGTCCTCGGTGCTCGTGGCGCCGCACCGTGGACTCCTTTGGATCCTCTTGCGCTGGTCGCACGGACCCGGGACACCTTTGTACGCCCCACGCCTCGTTGTACTCACCGCTGGCCCACCGCCTCCAAGGCTAAGGCGTTGTGCCCATCATTGCCCCGACAGGCCACGTCGAGCGTGGGGAGAACACAACACTGGCACCCATGTCAGGCAAACATTCACGGGTGCCCACGCCGGGGGTATAGTCGTGGTGCACCGGGCTTTGCGCCTATCGGGCCCGGTTGGCCGACACACCTACCGCGTTCCAAGTAGGTAGCTTGGCGGCGCCGTGGGTCGTTGTCCTGTGGATGCAGATTGATGAGACACAACTCAATCTTCCGCGAGGTAACTAGATAAATTCGATTGGTGGAGATCTCGACGTTGGCGATCCAAAAATCAAATCACGATTCGAACCCTACAACCTCTATACCACAATTACGTGGTTATTGTTGACACCCAAAAGTGTCCGAGCCTAATTTTCGGTGAATTAACGTGTCAAAGACAATATGGACGTGTTGGGAATTCAACAAAGGGACCAAAAGATCAAGAAACCCTCGGCAAGGAGAGCGGCAGGTCGAGAGTGACTGTCGGTGGTTTTGGCCACAACCCGTTCTGGACTGCGTCCGGCGCTCGCGTGTCGGGCGTCCGACGCTTGTCGGGCACGTCGAGATTCCGAACCGATTTTTGTTTTGGATCGGTTTTTGAAAGTGTTGGTGTTTGGAAACGTATCATGACGGGTTTCCTAAGGGGATAAGACCACTCCTGTATAATGAGAGGTTCATGGCCGATTTGATCCTATCTACATCCAATCAATCAAAATCAATCTACCAACTCCATTTTACCCTTTTCCAAACCCTAATCTACTGTCCGACGACGTTCTCGACGAATTTTGTTGGCGTTCTAGGTGGCCTTGCCGATCCTAGAAGACCCTTTGTGTGCATCCTCCCGACGGGTCTTTCCGGAGGTTGTTCCGATGTCGTTTCAGCCGAAATCAAGCTCTACATCGCCTCTACTAGTGTCTAAATCGGTTTGGGTGATCAAGCCGTGATTCTCGTTGTCCATTACAGGGTTGATTGCAACCTCGTAGGCGTCCAAAGCCCTATCGGTGTGTTGGTGGAAACCCTAATTTGTGTCAACAGTTATCAACCAAGCGTAACTTGATTGAGCTCACCAAGAAGGCTTTTCCTACAAGCTGAAGAACACCGGCAAGAAATGGCAAACACACAAACTAATAAATGCAAATACATATTAAGAAAATGAGAAATTGGGTTCAAGAACTCGGTTCCAAAGAACGAATCAACACAATGAAGGAGATCAAGAACAGGGGCCCGGGTCATTGTAAAAGGAATCATATTCATAGTTACAATGAATCGATCAAAGTTTCTCGAAGGAAAACTCAAACTAAACTAAACCCGACTATGAAGTGGCGGCAGCTTATTGAGTTCATAGAAAAAGAGGATGCTAGGGTTGGGGGCGACCGTGATGGAGGCGCCACAACATGGGCTTAAGGCCCAATACTATACATGGCCAAGTTGGCCCAAAACATGTGACGTGGCACATTATCGTGGTCACACAACATGATCCACGGATGTTCTAGAGCTGAGACCTAAACTAAAGCGACAACATCGTCGTCTCCTTTCCAACACATCTATAATGCCCCATTTTGATGTCGTGACGAGGGAGATATGACCAAAACCGTGATAGGGTGTCTACTTTGAATTTGAGGTGGATGTGGTAGGTGAGTACGAGATGAGTTGTAACTTTAAGAAGACCATGGCATCTGTGTCCAAAAGATGACAATGTTCGCATCATCCTCCCCTTTTTGAATTGGAGTCGCCCTCGATTCCATCGTGGAGATGTCCACATCATCCCCTCCTTAATTGGAGTCGCCCTCCACTCCATCCCATCATCAACGAACTCCCCCGCAAAAGGTTTGTGACAAAGCAGGCAATGCACAAGACATAACATGTTGACAAAACATAGTATAACATGCTTTGCATCGATTATCACATAACGCAAAGAGTAGCGTAAGTTGTAGCAAGAAAAATACATCCTTTTAACTTAATCCCATTGTTTTTATCAAGATCTACGGGAGGTTTTTTTTAATCTCATTAGTATAATTCCTAATATCCGTAGGAGATAAAGGCAACAATGTAATTTTCTTGTCCTTATGCATGAAAGTGTATGTATTAGTTCGACCATGGCGTAAAGCATCGATGATCGAATGCCCATGGATCTAATAAAATTAAGCAAACTTGCATAGGTACAACATCAAAATCAACATAATCATGATATAGACACGTGAAAAAGCTAATGTGTGCTAATCTAGTTATCTTAGTCTTACCACTACCATTAAACCAATGAAGTTTTTATGGATATGAATGTTGTCACATGGTCAAGCCAAGCTTCTTGTTAAGAAGTGTTGTAAGCTTCGGCCTTCGACACACACTCATTGAAGTCCGTCGAGAGAGGCGCTCCTTGGTCGCCTGACATGGTTAGAAGACAACAAGAGACAAGAACAAAATATTATCCCTAGCAACTAACACTATTGGATGATATATGATGTAAGATTTTTGTCATGGATTATTTGTCATGGATTATAGAAGGATAAAAGTTTAAAGAATTATCGTACCATATTTTTTATTTATTAATTTTATTTGTAAGAAAAAATGAAAGACAAAAGGAGAAAGAAAAGGTAAAAAAACATACAACAAAAAAATGTATAATAACACACCGAAAGGTCCCTTGTGGTTTTTGGTAATTGAGTGTCAACATTAGGTGAACTAATATGTGTGATTAAGATTATACACGGGAGATTAGTTCACATGTGCTTGACGCAATGAAGGAGCTTTATTGCATATGAGACATGACATGGAGTCATGTGACCAAGGTGGTGAAGATCAAGACAAGGCTTGGCTTGATGGACCGGTTGCAAGTGTGAAGGGCGAGTCGAGGCAGTGAAGCGATGGACCGCGAGGCGGTGAAGCTTGGGCAAGACTTGGCGCCGACGGACCGACGCAACGGTGAAGAGCAAGTGAGGTCAAGATCGATGGACCAATAGTGTCACGTGATGATATGAAGTGGATCATATCATTTGGTGATCGTGTTGGTGCATGTGTTGCATCGGCACTTGGAAGATGGAGCGAAATGGAAATACGCAAGGCAAAGGTATAACCTATAGGGCATTTCATTTCGCGGTCATTGGTGCTTAGAGAAGTTTATGACCAGGGTTTAGGATAGATGGCCGTACTATCAAGAGGGGCAAACTTGTTTGCATATCGGTCATCTAGTGCCACTTGTGCGATCTAACTTTTGCGATGTGTTAGGATTCAGTGGCGTGGTGAGATCAAGAGAAAAAAACCTTTGAAAATGATTGTGAAAATGCTAACACACATGCACATGGTGATGTACACTTGGTGGTGTTGGCACATTTGCAAAGGAGAAGTTGTTTCGGTGTTTCTCGGACACTTGGACTGCTCTTAGAGTGGAATACTGCTTTGATCCATTGTGAGTTGGATCAAGTAACCATGTCGGTTGTGTAGCCCTCTGAGTAAAGCTTCCATAGAGTCCAAGATCATCGAAAACGGAGTTCGGATGAAGGAGATATCGCCGTTTTTACCGAAAGCGATTGGTCCGGCCGGACGCGGTGACCGGACGCACGATGGCGCGGCCGGACGCACCGGCCGGAGGCTCTCGGTCAATCGTCCGGCAGAGAGCTCTGCAGCCTGATTTTTGCCGGACGCGTCGACCGATCGACGCTATGACCGGACTCGCGGACCGGACTTCGGCCGTGAGTCCGGTCGGCCCGTCCTCGGCCAAAAAAAGTATGGGTTTGGACCCCAACGGCTCTATTTGGCTTGGGGGCTATAAATAGAGGATGTGGTCGGCCATGGCAGGTGCTTAGCACCTTGGGGACTTTGTGTCCATGCTTGAGAGTGCTTGAGAGCCCTCCCACTCACATATGCTTGATATCGTTCATCCGATTGAGTGAGAGATCACGTTCTAGTGCGTTGCGTTGAGAGATCGCGTGCGTGGCACTAGGTGATCGTGTTGCAAGCCGGTGTGCTTGTTTCTCTTGGAGGTTACCACCTCCTAGACGGCTTGGTGGCAAGAGACTTCGTGAAGCACGCAAGAAAGCTTGTGCGGTGCTCAAAGAAGAGATTGTGAGAGGTTCGTGCTCACCTCGCGGGGATTGTTGACTCGTAACCAACAACATATTTTTCCGTCAACTTACTACCATAAAGGGAGTAAAATTAAACCTTTTATACTCATATACTTTTTATCACTAATAAATTCCACTTGTAGTGTCTTGTATTTTTATTTTGCAGATTTATAATAAAAGCAAGTGGAAAAATCGACCAAAATACGCCTTCCTAAAAGCACATTATTGCAAAACCCAAGCCCAAGAGCAAATCGACCCAAAACATCAAATCCGGGCCGAGCACGGCCCGCCCACAACTTTTCGAGGCGAAAAGACGACACCCCACCGAGACCCGGCCAAAGCGAGCCTGGGGGTGCGCACCAAGACACTGTGCGGCGCACCCTCCCCGAGGCGGTTTCGGCCCGGCCTCGGGGAGGCGGTTCGTGCACTTTCCAAACGGGGTTTCCCGCCCGCGTTGGTCGGTTTGCGCATACAAGGAAGGTTTACCGTGTCGGTTTTGATGTAAATTAGCACTTAGGCTCCTCCTCCAAGTGTATAAGTAGGCCCCTCTCTCCTCTCTCTCAACACACACCACTTGGAGTCCAAAGAAACCAGCAATCTCTCTCTCTCTACCACCTCTACCTCTCTCTCTTCTACTTCTTCTTTCTTCTTCTTCTTTCTTCTTTATTCTTTCTTAGTTAACACTTGGAGTAGAAGAGCTACAAGGAGGGCTTGTCTCCTAGAAGAAAGTGCTTTGGTAATACATCCACTCTATGGAGCATTCTTCTATTTGCAAGTCTTATATTTATGTTCTTGGCCTAACTTATGAACTAGAGTATAGTTTTGTTCATGTTCTTGTGTTGGTATATGAACTAGCATATAGTTTACATATCATAATCTTGACATGTTCATTACAGTTCATCATCGATCATCATATGCCTAACTTGATTAGAGGTGGGATATCGGTTCGTTGTTCCTTCGGGTTTGCTCTTGTTCTAGTCCGTCCATTCGGCGAGTGGGGATCTGGGGGACAAGAGTAGTGCTCTAATATGCGGGCATGGTGCCCGGGTATTACGACACCTGCGGATATGAGGGCATGCCACGGTTGAGGGGGTAGGCGGCTTGGTCGTGACAAGCCTTGACCGCCCCTTGAAATCCCCCACGTTAGTATGTTACGTAGGAGTTAAGTAAATGCTTCCTATCGGGCGTATGGTATCCGAGGGAGTCTCCCCGCTATCCTAGACCTAACCATGATTAAATCGGTTTGCATATGATCCTAACTATTCATTTGTATGGCCATGACTAGATGCATTAGAACTACTCCATTAGGTTATTCAATTATTCATTTATTCTTTATCTATTTTCTTTATCCTTTTCTTTGGTGGATTCTTAAGTGTGTGTCACACTATCCATGAACCGTTATTGCTTACCCCTGTTATGAACATTTTGGTCTAAGCAAACACATGTTCCTCTATTCAGATGCCATGCTAATTTATTAATCACATGCCTTCCTTTAGGAAAATATAAATAACGATACCCCGAATACTTAGGGTGAAATGCTACAATGATAGATCCGATGCGCTTGCGGATGAATATCTAAGATGGCAAGATCTATCCCGTTGACGATTCCATTTCGGTCACCGACATGGTGGTTTACTTGGGAATGTCGGGCGCATTTACGACGCTCTTATTGGGGATGGGTTTTATACCTGTTTCCTTTGATTGCGTTAAGAAATGCCAACGAGGGGATCGTGAAAGAGCAACTCTAGTGGAGCGTGTCATTGAGCTACCACACTTGTGTGCGGGTTCACACGGTACCCTCTGAGGGATTAGCTAGAGGACTCACACTGTGTGAGGGACTCGATTGAGCTCCCAATTGTGGGATTTGGCACCGGCCATTAAGCTTGAGAATCATCACCGGTGATTCGTCAAAACCGTGGAACCACTAAAGTGTTGGTCGACACAACGAGGAGTAGGGGAAGTTGGCAAGCTTCCCCGACCTCGGTAAAAAATCACCGGTGTCATCTTGTGTCCACACTTCGCGGTGGTTTGCAATCTCTTCATCACAAGCTTTGTTCTTACCTTCATATATATATTGTGCTTGTGGTTGAGTAGAGTAGTTGTAACTATCTTGCTTGTGTAGCTTGTTTAGTTACCTTGCTTAGCTTGTGTAGCTAGGTAATTTGAGCCTTTGGGTTAGGCGTGTGTTGCCTTGTCCATTGTGCATCTAGTGAGCTTAGGAGCTTTGTGCTTGTGCTTACTAGAATTGTGTAGGAGCTCACCCGTGCTTGAAGTACTAGTGCTTAGGTTTGTGTGACCTTGCATTAGAATTGATTAGGAGCTCAAGCTAGGCTTGTCACCTCACTCTTCTTGTGTAGGATCTTTTGTGAGGTGATTTAGAGTCTTAGTTAGAGGGGTGAAGTCTTGGCTAGACCGATAAGTTTAATTCCGCATTTATTTCGGTTAGCCATCGCGATTAGTTTTTAAAAGGGGCTATTCACCCCCCCTCTAGTCCCCATCTCGACCCTTCACACACATGGTACTGTACTCCCGTGTCCCAAAAAAAGAGTTATCCTTGCTTTCCAAAAATCCAACAATCTTCAACTTTGACCAAATATATATAACAAAAAAAATAATAGTTCGATACATAATTAGTATCATTCATTGGATAGATCTTTGAATATACTTTCATAATAAAATTATATGAAGATATAGATATTACACACTTTTTTTCAATGAATCTAGTTAAAGTTGAGAGAGTTTGACCAACACTCGACTCCTTTTCTAGGACAGAGGAGCATGTCTATTACATAGATCTACTTGTGTGGATTTCAACAAAACTGGTTTTTCCATCTTATCATTTTCCAATAATTTCCGAAGTTTTAGCCAGATTAAATAAAAACTCTTCCTCTAACCAACCGGCAGTCCAAACATTGTGGGGACTGGTCATGTGATTTACATAGGGAATCCTAGACTTTTCTATTTAGCTTTCAGGTCCCTGAGGCAAAACAGGAAACCGACCATGTTAGTTGTACTTGGACGAATGATTTCGTGGCAGAAATTGTGCCTATTGCAACTACAACAACATCGTCACGAAGCGCACTGAACTAGCAAGGTGTTTTTTTTTTTTTAAAAAAAAATGACCGAAGCAAATTGTGGGAGGATTGCCTATGGGAGATCCTCTGAAACTTTGGTTGGATCTCTATGACTTTTTTTAAAAGTTATCTATATGACTCTAAGAAACATTTTAGTGATCTATATGTTCTTCCGTCAGTTATTTGGCATTTAACGGTGCTAAGTGTTAGCGGAAAAGACCATTATACCCCTTGACGAAAAAAACAAATATGCAAGCTTTTGTTTGTTTCTTTGTATATCTAGACATATATATTGCACACATAAACGTATGTAATTAAGTGGACACATATTTTTGATATAATTAAGGTAGCAAATTTCTGGGCTTGTTTAATTGGAGATGCATGCATGATTGCATTATAAAAACGCTTTGCCTCTTGCAGTTTTGCCCAATCTCTCTCAAAACAAGTCCGATTCCTTGCACCGACACGAATATCTTGGCCGTGGTGGAAACCGACACGAATATATTGCTGCAACGGATAAGGAAGGACAAAGGAAACGAAAGCGACTGCACCGCTTTGGAGCACGATTAGCTTCGTCACATGATGACACGGATTGCCACCCACTACTTGACATGGCTTCTCTATCTATTATTACCTGTTGTAATCATCATCACACGCAATACACCTAAGTTTTATAGTTAGAGCGTCCACAATGGTAATAGATAGTTGGCTGATGTGGAGGTGAGAGACAACAATAAAGACTATTTTATATTATTGGACCAAATGTTCTCCTCACATTTTTTTGGGCACGTGAAATAGTCTAGCTATTTGCATGTAAATTTCTACTTCTCTCATCATTTTTTTTCATTCACGTCACTCCTAAATAGCCAAATAGCTAACCATTGGAGACGGCCTTAAGAGTTTTAAGAGACATAATTGTGTGCCATGTCACTATCATGGGATAATGCCCACTGTGGTGAACAGTGAAGTGCCCCTTCTCCCTCCTCTCAACATCCCTCTCTCTCTCTAGTGTGTAGCGCTGCCGCTGTGCGTCTTTCCCTCACCAACATCCGGGGAGCCGCGGCTGCTCTGCTCGCCTGCGCCTGCTGGGGGAAAGGACAGCGGCGACGGCGGCGAGGAGTTGGACCTGAAGCCTGGATGCTGTCTCCTGCTAGACTGCTAGAGCACTATGTAAGCAAATCTCTCTCTCTCTCTCTCTCTCGTTTAGATCTCTTGCTACAGAGCGTGCTAGTTAGCTAGCGACGGAGGGGCTTTCATTTTCACTTGCTCCAATCGTGGCCATTTGGGTTAAGATTCTAGCAACTGCTCAGGTCAGGTGCCCGCTGTGGTCTCTGTTCCCCTATTTTCGTGCAAATTTTGTGCATTCGGTGTCGATGCCGACAAAAAAAATCTTATCTAGGTGCGCAAAAGCGACGGGATTGCTCAACACGCTAGATTTGAAGGTCGAGTAGTGCGACCTACTTGCGGGAAATGGTGTGAGATTTGTGCATCTCAACAACTTTTTGCTGTTCCGTGTGATTTCCTTTTATTATATATATATATAGCTGAAGATTTTGAAATAAAGGAGGCCAGAATGGTAGATGATACCAAAACAGGAGTTGGGTTTGTGTATATTTGGAACTATTTGCCTTTTCGTTTTTCATTTGAGGGAATGATGCCCCTTGTTCGGCTCAGGACGGTAGAGAACCCTGGGCGCTATGCTTAAATCATGTTACATGTTATTTTTCTTTTCCTTTGCGGTAGGCACTTGCCTACTTGGCAGTGCTGATTTAATTTGGACCAACTTCATGATTTTATTTGTCTGTATGACGTTCACATGCATTCATAGAGAACAGTTTGACTTCATAATGGCATTAGTAGATCGGACGTAAAGAGAACAAAATTGCAGCAACCCAAGTTCCTGCTCACAGCAACATATTTGGAAGCATGTTGTCTCAAAACACATGGATTTGACATTTGACCCTGCATCCTAATTGTGGAAGCTTTTGTGTGTACTTGGATATCGAAATCTCTTATCCAAATTTAGTTTTCGTAATGTATGCATCAGTATATAAGGTTTGCTGAATACGAATTGCTTTGTCTTTACAGCACTAATGTTTGCCTATGACAATGGAGTCACCTACAACTACCGCTGGTGATGAACTGGAGAGCTACATGTCCTTGGGTTTGACAGTATCCCACACACAGAAAGATAATGCTGAATTTCCAAAGGTTCTGTTGCTTCTCTCAGCGTATCTTGACAAGAAGGTTCAGCAGAATGAAGAGTTAATAGATTCTAGTAAAATAAAGGAGTCAACCACTATCTTTCATGGTCAGAGGGTGCCTGAACTTGGTATAAAGCTCTATGCAGAACGCATTTTCAAGTATGCAAAGTGCAGCCCGTCTTGCTTTGTGTTGGGACTTATCTACATGGAGAGATATCTACAGCAACCAAACATTTACATTACGTCATTTAGTGTCCATCGCTTGCTTATTGCAAGTGTTGTTGTTGCTGCCAAATTCATAGATGATGCGTAAGGACCCCACCATAACAGCTTTACAGTTACATTTTCACATATGTACTTTGTATGAAAGTATGATCTGACATACTGTTAGCCATAGACTTATATCAGGTGATGGGTAATGATACTGACCATAGATGCAAACTCAACCTTAGCTGAGTCAATAAACTAGCATCACTAGGAAATGTCAAATATGGTCTTTTACCATCCGAACAACTTTACATGGTTTGTGGTCAGCTATCTTCTTTGGTATTTAAGCAATTTGCCTTCTTTATATTATATAAGAATTAAGAAGCCTCTTTTTTATCTCTAAATGATAGACCTATTTTTCCAAGTTATTTGCAAATTTTGTATTTCGGGGGGATTTCATGTTTGTCATAGTACTTTTTTTTATGTTAAAGCACTAGTTAATAGGAAGCATCAGTCAATTAGTTGTAACAGGCTTATAGCATATGGTGGAATTTAAGGATAGTAATGAAGATAAAGGGGCAGGTGTTGATGGCCAATATGCCCCAGATTAGTTAGTGAATTCCACCATGGCTGTGGAAAATGAACTTATAACGACACTTCAAGTAAAAGACGATATTGATTAAGCTTTTGTTTATATTTCCATAACAAAGCTAAACTAAAGAAAGTTTTCCAATAACTTTTTTGATACGTTTATTTGCAGTTTTTTCAACAATGCATACTACGGGAGAGTTGGAGGAATTACCACAAGAGAGATGAATATGCTTGAGCTGGATCTGTTGTTCAGTCTGGACTTCAGGCTCAAAGTGGATATAGAGACTTTCAGAAGCTACTGCTTGCAGTTGGAGAAGGAAGCACTGGTTCTTGTTTTGGAGAGACCAATTCAGGTCCAAGCAACCAACGTGATTTGTAACAGCAGTGCCGATGAGATTTGCAAACACCAGCTCGTGCGGGAAAGGTACAACGGTCAGGTTGTTCAAGGTTGTAGCTGGTAAATCTGACGTGACAGATAGTTTTGAAAAAAGTGCGTGGGAGCAAGTACTGATTATTCTTTTATTTGACATTTATATAAGTTGTTCCATTGTTCTGGTTAGTAGGGCTGTTCAATTGTTCTGCAGTTTGAAAACATAACTGGTGTCTGGCCACGTTCGGTTCAGTGCTTGCTGTTTATTAATTGCAAATAACCAGGAATGTGATTGCCAGATCTGTGATCGATCACTAAGAAACATTATGTCAACGGCAGAATCTTGGTGTTCCATGGAAATTGCAGTCGTAAAGCAAGCGATTCTTAGTAACGAACAAATACAATCAACGACTTCCATGAACGATGTTAACATAGCTTTCTTAAACAATATTCCATGTTTGAAGAAATAAATACTACAGAATATATTTAAAGATGATGAAAAGAAAGAACATTTTCTGTCCTAACACGGTTTCACTAGAAACACTCAGCTCCGTTTGAACTTCCAAACATCTGCTATACCTCACTTCCAGAATCAGATGACGGATTGTCTTCTCTTGGCGTTGAGCACCCGCCGCGGCCCTACGCCTGTTCTCCCCACAACCATATTCGCACGCAGAGTTGGGTCGAAGATGCCCAAAGCAGGTTGTCCATGTCCCAAAGGATGTCCCAAAGGAGGTTGTGCCCGAACATGTAGAGGCGTAACTCTTTTCTGGATGCTGAAACACAACTTCGGTGCGGCCATTCCCACATTTGGAGGGCTTGTGAACTTGCTGCTGCTGCTTCCAACATCAAATCTCCTGAACTTTGCTGCATCTGGGGTAGCACCAACAGGTCCATCATGCCCTCCTATTGGTGTTCCTGGAACCAAATTCACACCAACTGATCCTCTTGGCCAATGGACTTGTGACAGTCGAGATCCTGCTCTCATCACAGAAAGATGCTCAGCCTCTCTCACAGAAGGTAGTATTGCTATCGATGATCGCCTCTTAGGCTGGATGGGGATTTGTCGAATCACTGGAGTGAGCGAAACACGCCTTGCTCTGCTTACAACTTTACTAGGATCATCCAGAGAATTTGATTTGTTCATTGCCACAGGAATGTTCTCTTTGTTGTGAATACTGGCTTTGAGCCTCCATCTAGAAGTGCCTGAAGGTGGTACTGGTATGTTGCTGTTATTCCTTCCCTGTGGTTGTCTCTGTCTCGGTGCAACAAGTGGTGGCCTCGAGGATCCAAGTGGTGGCCTCAAGGATCTAGCAGAATCCCTAGAGGTCCTCTTCTCGTTACCTAATTCAATTTCCAACTCTCTAATCCGTTGCTGATATTTTTTGCATGCTTGTTCAGCATCCTTCACCTGTTGCAAAACATTTTTCGTGTTAAGATTTTTATTCCATGACAGAGGGTATCTAAAAGAATCCAACCAAAACAATATATAATGAGACTTGAGGCAAATACCTTTTCATTTAGTGACCTGAAGACATTCTCACGAGAAGCATACTTGAGCTGCATCATCTGCAATTTCTGATTCAGCTCTGCATTTTCTTTCTCCTCATGCAAAAGTTTTTCAGTCTGCAATAGATTTTGTATAGTTAATATAACCAAACGATATTGTGTCATAACTATTCAGTGTGATGGGAGAGTTAAATTACCATCTGCTTAAACTTCAAAGTCTCAGCTGGATCCACTAACTTACGAGTAGGGCCATTTTCTACAGACCGGACTCTACTGCGCAAAAATTAAGTGAACTCAGAGTTTCTCCAGAATCCATAGAGCTTGGACTTATCTGCACAAACATTAGAGTTTTGCAATCTCCTCCTGTAAAAATATTGAACAAGCAAGTTTTAATCACGTTGCCATTTTTCAGTGCATTTTGGTATACTAATGAAATCAACAGGATATGAAACTTCATTGGTTTGCTATAAAGAAAATTGCAATTACCACACAAGTATTAAAAGGAGAAAACTTACCCAAAGAGCTTTGAAGCAAATGAGTCAATTTTGAATTCTAGTTGACAGAAAAAAAATGGAGGTAAGAACACAATAATTTAAGCAGCTAAGCAAAGTAGATACCTTAGTACGTGAATAGGACTAACCTATATGGAATGTGAGAGTTTTTTTGAGGCGAGCGAGATATAACATCACCCAAGGCAGATAATGATTTGTTAATAAATTGTGCTTCTTTCAGCCTATCTCCTTCTGCCCCAGTTTTAGCTATTCTCTCGCCTCCAGCGAGGTCAACTAACCACATGTGGCTTCTGCTCCTCTGATAAGTAACCAAATGCTCGCTCTTAACAGTGACCCTAACCAAACTGCAAAAGGATTTGAAAGAGGCAAAATGTTTTATCTCAGTGCTATGGTAATGATAACCGATACAAACTGAATCTAAATGATAGTGATCAATTAGAATAAATTATATCAAAGATTATGATCTTAATTAATTAGAATAAATAAATAACACAAGATGAAACATCAAAGCTCTTACCTATGGGAACGGCTGCTGAGTTCATTAGCATTAGTTGAGCCAACAGATCTATTCTAAGCACCAAACTTCAATTTTTCCCAGACACCATCTATGTTATAGACTGGAGCCTCAACTAAACCATGAACTTCTTGTATTCCATCAGCATTTTGCTTAATATCCAACCTTAATTGCAATAAGATAAAATGTTAAGGAATGAATATTTTCTCGCCAAAAGAAGAAAAGAAAGAAACTTATACCTTTTTGATTGATCATTATTCTGATCAAGAAGATCTTTGATCTTCTCATTGTACACTTCCAAAATGCTCACTGAAAATGTATACGCTAACAGAAGCACTTCTTTCCTCTGATATACTGAACAACTCCTCTAAAGCCCTATAATTGACACCCCTATTTTCCGGAACACCTTCCATTGTGAAAGTTTTTCCAGTTCCTGTCTGCCCATATGCAAAGATGCATACATTGAAACCATCCATTACTGACCTAACCACAGGCACTGCTTCTGAAAACACAGCCTCTACACAAAAAAAGTTGGAATACCACAAATCAAATTTATTACCCAACATTTACAATACTAGCATACTTGACAAGTCAGTTAGGTATAGGTTTAGTCAAATACCTTGGTCATCCTCAGGACCAAAAACATGATCAAACTTAAATGGCTTCCTCTCTTTTTCACTAGGCACAAACAGAAGTTCATTCTCCCGTGATGGGTCAATCTCAACCACAGTTAAACAACCACGGGTGACCTCATCGAACTCAGAGGCCTGCATCTACAGAACACTCTGATATTACCTTTTAGCTCAATAATCTCATTGTACAGACGTAAGCCTCTCACACACTCGTCTGTATACTTCTTCTTCATGTCATTATATCTAGGCTCACAGTCCTCAGAGCACTTAACCAGCTGCTTCTTATACCTCTCCATGAGGTTGTTGTACTTCTCCTCTACACACAAGTAAAGACCAAATACCACAAATAATTATGGGAACCCAAATATTTCAAATATAGTCAAGAAAAGTCTGTGTATGATATTTGTATGTACCTAGAAAGCGGAGGACAGCTGGGTGGTCATGAGTACTAATCTCCTTAAGCCACGGTGATAAAATAATAGAGTCCTCTCGTTGATTCTCAAACTCCTGAAGAAAAGACACAATGTAATCACAACCCTATCATCTATTCTATGCTCTTAAAAAAGTTTAACCATTATTACCAATGGAGAAAGAAAAAAAATTAATATAGTACTTTGGTTTCATGGCTTTTAAAAATTTTATAATTTAATTTCTATAATTGGTCAGATATTTGTACATCTACAATAAGCATGGGTAAAAATCTGAGAATTTCAAATCACCACAGGGCACAAATTGGCATCTAATGGAGCTCACCTCCATGAACCTGCGGAGAGCTTTCCCTGCTGTTTCCATGGCCTCCCCTGCTCTTTCCATGGCTTCTTTATTTGGAAGCTCCTCCTCCACATAGCTGCCCACTGCATTGCCCTCAACTGCAAACAATTTCCCCACCGTGAGACGGACGCACAAACCCTACTGGCCATCTATTACTTGCATTTAGACCAAGAGAAAGAACCCTAGAGACAGCAAGCCAACCGAGTAAACCCTAGCACTACTCTTAGCCTGAGAACTGAGAACTAAGAAACAGTACCTCGCGTTTGCCACGGCGGGGATGCGGCCGGCGCTGGTGAGGACGGCAGGGACGCGGCCGGCGCTGGTGAGATCGGCGGCGTAGAGGATGCTTCCGCAGCGGCTGATTGCGGCTCCATCGCTACGATCTGGTGGTCGGGGAAGTGGTGGGACGTGGCCGGCGCTGGTGAGGGCAGCGGCGAAGAGGATGCCCCGCGGCGACCGGATGCGGCTCCATCGGCTCGATCTGGTGATCGGGGAAGAGGGGGGACGTGGCCGGCGCAGGTGAGGACGGCGGGAACGTGGCCGGTGCTGGTGACGGCGGCGGCGAAGATGATGCCCCAGCAGCGACCGGATGCGGCTCCAGCGCTCCGATCTGGTGGTCGGGGAAGGAGGCCGTGGCCGGCGCTGGTGACGGCGGCGGCGAGGAGGATGCCCCGGCGGCGACCGGATCCGGCTCCATCGCTGCGCTCTTGTGGTCGGGGAAGAGGGATTCGCTCGCCGGATCTCGTTGAGCTGGGGGAGCGGGGAGGCTTGCGGGGCGGGGTTTGGGAACGGGTTGAGGAAGGAGCGCAGGCCGGATTCGAGTTTTGAATTGGATTGGCTGGCTGTATGGGGAAATGACCGTTGCAGAGGCCGCGCCGTTGCGTTCCGTCCGCGGTTTGTGGAGCCGTGGAGCCGAAGTTGCGAGGGAGCCCGGAGCAATCCAGCGATGCGAGATCTGTGGACTGGATTTTTTTTTTTCTGTCTAGTTTTAACCAAATTTGTCAGTCGACCATATTGGAAACGCTTACTTATATTAAAATTACTTAGAAATATGCCCGTGCGTTGCAGCCAGGAGAAACAAAATATCAAATGTTCATGGAAGTCAATAACGCGAATGGTTCATATCTATATGTGGTTCACCCTTTCTCTAAAATTTTAAAGCTATAATACTTATAATGTAATAACATAACACCTATAATATAAGTTAATTAGTGTTTGCAATATTACGATAGTGTTTTGTTAAGCCTGGTTGAATCAAAATACATTCTTGATAGTTTTTTCTCTCATCGTGAAACACATAAATATTTAGATATAAATATAATTTAATTGTCAAACTATTTATGTGCTGATCAAATGAAGGATGAACCTAACTAAATCCAATAGAACTGTATAGCTCATTACAGTTGGTATAACCAGGTTTAGATAATTGGTAGCAAGGTATATATATATATTGTTTAGATGCAGTTGGGCTTGACTTTCTTGTCATGGGCAGCTGGATCGAATAGATGTTGTAAACGCCGGTGTTGCCGAGCCGGGTCGTGGCGACGTTCTTGGTCCCCGAGTAGAGCGGCGGGCGAAGTTGTCGCCGGTGTTCTTGTAGCGCCGCCGATGAGCGTGTCTTGCGCTGAGTCCGGCAGGAACACATGCTGCCATAGGTACTGCATAACGTGCTCTCTGCTCGCCGCGAACTCCGGGATGGCGTGGATGGTGGCGGCGAGCTCGAGACGTAGTGCCCCGCGTAGCTCTCACCGACGATGAATAGGTCGCCGCCCTTGTACTCCGGGAAGGAACAAAGACGAAGTCGTCCGCAGTCATGTTGTCGGCCATCACCCACGTTCGTGTTGGGCAGCGTCACGAGAAACACATTGGACTCGTATCTCGAGCCGTAAGACAGTTTTTAGTAAGCCAGGGGTTCGACTTCGCAGGTGCATATCAGCGTGTGGGCGGCGTGTCGTTTGCTGCCGCGTCGTCTTGCACGCGGAGATGGCCGCCGGACCAGGCCAGGACATGCGAAGCGGCATCAACGTGTGGATCAACCTTTCCGCCGCGCCGCCGACCAGATGTATCTGTGCATGTATGTGCGCGGATCGGAAGATGTATATGTCGTATATATGTGTTCCGGCTATTTTTAGTAGGTGGGTTTGGATTTGTATTTGAATACATGTAGTTTTAGGCCAACGGAGAGTCCTAACCGGATTTAGCAGGCAGGATCGAATCGCATGCTTACAGGCATGCATCAATTGTATATAGGACCGACATGGAAACTGACCGGACCAAGGTTGGACGAAATTTTTGGGTGGACGACGGAAATTTTCTCTCTTATTAGTAGGTATAGATATATTCTGAACACAATAATTAAGTAAGAATCCTACTCAATCTGCTGGATTATTTTTGGATTCTCTACTGTTGTTTACACTGGGCCTAGCTTGTCAATCATCATGTTTATTTTAAGGGGATATTTTGTTGTGTAATCGGTTCCGGCTCTCCATAGAATCACAAGAAACGCCACAACGGAATGAGAGAGATGTTTCACGTTCTTTACCTTGGCTCCCGATTGGTCCGGAGGGTAGCTTCACAGTGATTCTATCTATTTCTTTTGCCTCCTGAACGTGCTTTCAATTTTAAATTTTAGTTATAGTTCTAAGAATTTAAAACGGTTATATTTAAGTTGTTCTTTGGAAGAAAATATATTTTTTGAACACATTTCTATTTATATAACTTTTTAAAATATTCCTATGAATCAGAATCTAGTCTAGTAGTCAAACGGTTTCATAAAAATTATATTTATCTCCTTTTTTAGATAATGCAAATTCGAAACGTTTCTATGAGAATTTAGATCCCTATTAAACAACCTTAACAAGTACTATCTCGATACAATACTATAAATCATTTTGGCTTTCTTAAGTATTCCCTCCATCCTAAATTATAAGACGTTTGACTTTTTGTAGCCCAAGTTTGACCACTCGTCTTATTAAAAAAATTATGCAAACATAGTCAAATTTAAGTCATTATTGAAGAACTTTTATTAATAAACCAAGCCTCAACAAAAGAAGTGATATTTTACACCAATTTTTAAATAAGACAAGTGGTCAAACTTTGTGTCAAAAAGCCAAAATCTTATAATTTGGGATGCATTGAGTACATAACTTTTATGCGTCTAAATATATGCTATGCCTACATACACAACGTACTCCTTTCCCCACCGTCATCGGCCAGTGCAGGTGGAGGCCTGAAGGACGACGGGATCTTCGCCAGCGACACCGCCATGGACACCGTCGCCTCTACCTCCGCCAACAACAGCGACGGTCGAAACCCTAACACCTCTGTTTATCCGTTTTCTAGTAGCTAATGTATAGGAACATCTCCATTATTGTTGTTCTAGTTGTTCCCAATTTGAATCTACTGCTAGAAGATCCTGTCATAATGTATCATTTACCTGCCAAACTCGTCTCTAATTCCTCAAGGTTTTGCATTAGCAAGTAATACTATAAATTGTAATTCGTGTGATTACTGTCCATCCCGAATGATGTCTTTTCATCCATCCAGCTCTCAAATTGTACATACTATACACTAGTTCTGTCAAGAGCGTCATCAAGGAGCTTGCTTTCTGCACTAACCTGCAATTCTTACTGTAAATACAAGAACAAATAGAAAAAAAAAAAAAAAAAAAAACTTTGCTGATCACGGAGGGATGGATATGAAAGAGGACATTGTGTTTTGTTAAGTTGGCCGCAGCTTTGTTCTCTGTGATTTGCACCACGCTGGATGAAGACGTATGTCCTTGCTGCTATGGTCTCTGCGACGTTTTATCAGGAGATGCATGGCCAGTGCTGCAAGGGGTTCAGAGAAAATTGGCTTCCCTCCATTCACTGTAGAGACAAGGAAGAAATGGCAAGAACACGCTATATACTCAGTCAATCATGACCATGACCTTCATGTCGTTTTGGAGAGAGAGGAAAAGAAAAACAAAAACCATGCCAATCACGAGTTCATGCACGCATGCCCTTCGTCACAGTTCGTTTTTGGAACAAAAACAAAGAAAGCTGTTACTGTTACATTACCTACCTGCTGTCAATCTTCTATTTCATCAAATCAATAGAGAATTACATACAGCACATGACGACAGCAGGAAATGCAGGTGTAACTAGAGTTGAGGAGCAGATGAGCACTGACATGCAGGCCCGTCCCTAGGGGGTGGGCAGTCGGTGCGCTGCCCAAGGGCCCAAGAGGCTGGGGGGCCCATGAGGGTACATGCAGCATAGTAGTGGGATCATGGGAGTCTGGGAGAGCTGTCAGCCGTGGACGCCCGATCGCTATTCGCTAGCAGCTTCGCGACTTCCAGTACCGGGCCGCCACTCAGGGACGCCGTCACGCCAATTGCCAGATCGCGACTCCCAACCCCAGGGCAGCGACCCAGCGACGAGGACGGCCTTCTCCACCGCGCTGTTCTCCACTCCACGGCAAAGGTATGGATTTAATTGCTGTTCTAGTGTATAGATCAAGATTAATTCTTGCTTACTGCTTACGGGGATAGAGGTAGGCTTTAGAGATTTTTTTTTTGAAAAGTAGTAGGCTTTAGGGATTTGTTTTCTAATTCAATATTTTTTTTGTCATGTTAGATAGATTAAAGGACCCCTAGATTAAATGGTTTGGCTATGTACAGTATTGAGAAGGATATTTGAGATACAATTGATCCCGAAGGTGTTCTTAAAGATTTTGCATCAAGAAATGTCCAAAGACGTCTTTTTAAAAAGGAGTAAAGCATTGTACTTCTATTCGAGGTAACCAAAGAATCATAGTTATTTTGTCATTTTTATCTCCTTTGATTGATGTACTGTTATTTTCCAAGAAGAATTCAATATACGCTATAAATTTTCTCTTATCAATACTATTATATACTTTAAATTGTTATATTAAAATATTAAATTATCAGGCCCTTAGTGTTTTGCTCGCCCTAGGGCCCATGAAATTTTGGGACGGGGCTGCTGACATGGATGCTGAGTCTGCTTTGGGGGCAGGACCTGCATTATCCACGAGGAGGAGGACGACGACGATGAGAACGATGGGTAGCAAGAGGCGCAGGGCCTGCCATGGATCATCTGCAACCCCATGCTTACAGGTAGTAAGTGCAGCTTCTTTATTTTTCCTCCTGTACTGTGCACTGCGCTGTGCTATGCCTGAACTACGTGTTGCAGCAACGGCGCAGCTCAGCTGGACTACAAGTTGAAGGAACGGGCAGGGAGAGGGAAGGACAGAAAAAGGCGAGGGAGCCCTATCCAAAGGCTCTCCTTCTTGGTTGGACCTTGGCAGCAATGGAAAAGACGATCTTGGCTGAAAGCGAGTTGGGATCTTTTGCTGAGTAGGACTGTATTTCTCTTCTCGTCATCAGATATTTATTTTCGTCCTCTTTCTGCACTCACTCAGATTCCTCCTCCTTGTCTCTCTTCACCAAAAATAAAAAAAAAGTGCATGGGAATCAACTGGAGAACGAGCAGTACCATACAGCAATTCGCCATTTGTCATCAGTAAAGGATAAAAGAATTTTATTAAAGTTGTATTGTGACAACGAGCCAGCAGTACTATATGCTCACAACAATAAGTTAAGCAATGTCGTCAAAACACATTGACATAAAGTATTATGTCGTGAAGGATAAAATCTAGGATCACGTCATTAGTCTTGAAAATATAAGCACATAAAAGATGCTACGGATCCGCTTACAAAAGGCTTATCGCCCAACGTGTTCAGAGGACATGTAACCAAAGCATGGGTTTAAGGGAAAGCTTGTGATACCCGGATAGCAAGGGGACCGAGGCGAGAATTCATCTCTAAACAAAAAATGTTTGTAGCATGTCGAGTCTAACGGTAATGACTGTGATGACGAAGCATGCTCGATGCACTAATTTGTGATGGGTGGGTTAACAAAGCATAAGCGATAGATGAGATCAAGGGAGAGAATGTTGAATTGATCTCAAGGGGCCTAGCCCAACGTCCCGCCTAATCCCCTTGATCACGCCCGATCGGGACATCTAACCCTAATGATTAGTGGGACCCGCGTCGCACTGCGCATTATATATAAAGATGGGTACAACAGGCAGCAAGTGGCGAGTTGATAGCCGCAACAGTTTCCCCACCGACACAAACACACACTCCACCCCGATCGGAGCGCAGGGAGGGCGACGGTAAGCACCACCGACGCCCGCGACATACTCCTTCCCCACCGTCATCGGCCAATGCGGTGGAGACCTGAAGTACGACGGGATCTTCGCCGCGACACCACCATGGACACCATCGCCTCTTTTCATATACTCATATTGTTTCATAGGGTTAGACCAGATTTAATGTTTGCTAAAAAGAATGGATATGAGTATATGAACGAATTCGATCCCGTTTATGTTGCGAGCTATTGTTATACTTCCTATACTATCTTCGCACGCTCTTTATCGACCAGTACTATACTCACGACTAGCGATGATATGAAGTCCCGTTTGTATTGGGTTTCATTGATATCTGATTCCAAGACGGCACGGCCATTGCATTAAAATTTGTATAAAAGATAAACATAAATAAGTACAAATCATTTATAAACGGTCGATTTTATTTTCTTTCATTGCAAAGCATGGGCATATTTGCCAGTATGATATAATATCCACGATTGACGTTAGACAAGTTTAAAGGTCCCATCGGTCAGTCCGAGGCTTATTTAACCAAGTCCACGGCATAAAAAAAAAAAGTCTACGACGAGTGTTAGCCGTTGACCATAGGACCTACAGGCTATAGCAGACATCAGTACATCACCCCTTTTCCTAACTAACTATAGTCGTAGCTAAGAAAAAATATGATTTTTAACTAAACTTTCTAGAAATTAATCTGAACTAACTTTTTGGTGCATTGGTGTTAACTGAACTTCATTTATTGTTAACTGAACTTTTGCTATGCCGGTGTTAACCTTTTTTTATAGAAATTCATAATATCGGTTTGGGGTGTGTGAGCCTCGATACGATTCCTGCTGAGGCGGCGAGCGACCAAGCTGCTGGTTTTCCTAAAACAACCAAGATCAGCCAAAATTGGGTGCTAACAATTTCGATGAACAAAATTTTGGCATCAATTGGCAACCTCCATCGTCCCCAACATCAACGACTACGTGCATCGCCTAGCAACACTCTCAGAGGCGGAATTACGCTTCTTCTACGAAGCAACGATACCTCGCAACCTCCTACCAGCAGCTATAGAAAACGCAAAAGTAGGCTCGCCGTCTAGCACATGAATCTTATCAAGCCGAACACACGACAACATTATTGTAGCATCGCCTAAAAGGACGATTGACCAGTCACGTTGAGGATTTCCAATCAGGTGAGACCGTTTCAATCGCAGATGATGCAGATTGGCGCCTACTTCAGCATGGAGACGTGCTGAGTAGAGGAGGGTAATGTCGCACGCCCAATACGGGTTGTACCCGCCCACGTCGACAACATGCTAGGCGAGACCCAAGACAAGGGCATCACCACGGGCGGCCGCCAAGCAAGCCCCCCTAGGCGCCACCCAACGAGAGGAATAGGGCGCAAGGTGCGAAGTGTGGAACTCGCTCGCATTTACGGATTTACCCTGCCATTGTCTCTATTCTACTTTTCTAGTAATTTTCATTTTATTTTTGCTATTTTGTTCCCTGGGCATAGTGTGCCAAAAAAAAAAAAAAAAAAAAAAAGGATGCAAAATAAAGAGATTATTATTGATCGATCGAACATTATTGATAAATCCCATCGGCTCAATTAATTTACTGCAATCACAGATTTCTATCGCGTATGTGTATACCTGTGTATAGTTCGTGCGTATGTACACAGCTTCAGTTTCAGTGTCGCTAAAATCACAGTGCATTAATAATTAATTAATCAGAAGCGGCAGACGAAGTCATGGAGGTCGCGACGCACGTCGTCGTCGTCCCTGAGCCTAGCCATGGCCGACTTCTCAATCTTCCTGATCCACTCCTTGGACACGCGGTACATGCCGCCGATCTCCTCCAGCGACCTGCACCGGCCGTCCTCCAGCCCGTGGCGCAGCCTCAGCACGTGTCCCTCCCGCGCGGGCAGCCTGCCCAGCACCAGCAGCAGCCGCTCCCTCAGCTGGCACCGGAACAGCGCCGCCTCGTCGGGCGCCTCCGCGGACGCCGCCGACTCGTCCGGGATCACCTCCGCGTACTTGGCGTCCTGCCCGATCGCGATCTCCGAGTAGAGCGAGACGGGCCTGCGGGAGCACTTGCGCGCCAGCCGAACGTTGGCCACCGACACGCCGACGGCCGCGGCGACCTCCGAGTCCGACGGGTTCCGGCCCTGGCTGTACCGGATCCCGCGTCGTGCCTCCTTCACCTTGCGCATGATGCTCTCCATTCTTGCCTGCATGCATTGTGAATTCCTTCCTGATCAGTTCAGTCCGAAGGCTCGCAGACGATTACAGACAGAGATCGATCGAGGCGTACAGGCAGCAGGGTGACTCCTGAATTCTCAGCGAGGAGAGCGAGCATCCCTTTCCTGATCCAGTACTTGACGTACGTCGAGAACCTGCACCCCTTACGGGTGTCGAACTTCTCTGCGCCATCAAGAACACCCATCTTCCCAGCCTGCATGCATATGCAGCGAATTGATCGATGACATTTCAATCCAACAATAACCAAACAAGTTCATCAGTCACACATAATCAGAATTGTGACTGAGGAAGATGCAACATTGCTGTGCATGTTTCAATGAACCTGAAGCAGATCGTCCAATGCCGTCCCCATGCCGGTGTATGATCTTGCGATGCACCTGACCAGCCACTCGGTGGTCACCAGTAGCCTCTCCCGGCAGCAGTAACCTGCCTGCAGCCTGCTCATGAGCTCTGCCTCGTCCACTCCAACTTCCTCTGCCCACTTGTGGTAGCTCACCTCCTGCCCTTCCTTCACCATCTTCTCCCTTATCTTCTCAAGGCTTGCACATTCCTGGATGCAGGTGAACAAACAGTAGTCAAATAAACCAAACCAATAGCCTGAATAATTTAATTTGACACTCGATTCTTTGGTGTAATGTAATTCTAATTCACCAGTAATAAAAATATATAAGAATGATGCTTCATATGACAGACTTCATAGTAGTAGTACCTTGATGGTCGCTAGCAGTGCTGATTGCTCACGCACAATGATCCGTCTTCGGCCTGGGTGACTTTTCCACTCGGATATGAACTGGCTGCTACTCGCCTTCCGTGATTTCTTGGGTCTTCGTGGACTCACTTTGACCGAGATGCTAGATCCTTTCTCTGACGCTTTCATTCTTCTCAGCTTCCTCTCTTGACTCTTGCCACTCCGGACGACCACCACTTGGCTGTCTTCTTGCTCCTCATTCAGAGGAGTCTCTGGATCCAACTTGATGATTTGGTGGTCAAGCAGAGAGCTGTCTAATTGATCATCTGTTGAGAAATGTGTAAGGGTGTCTAGCAGGGTGGCGCTGGTCATAGACGTTGTAAACGATCTCAGAGCTCCAAGCTGCTCAATGTGCACAAGGATATCCTTTTCCAGCATCTCCAAGTCTTTACCTGCCAAACTCGTCTCCAATTCCTGAAGGTTCTGCATTAGCAGACCGTACTGCAAATTGTTGTTCGTGTTATCCCTGTCCATCCAGAACGATGTCTCTTCATCCATCCAACTGTCATGCTGTACACTACTAGTTCTGTCAAAAGCGTCATCAAGGAGCTTCCTTTCTGCACTAACCTGCAATTCTTACTGCTGTAAATACAAGAACAAATAGAAATAAAAAAAAAAAACTTTGTTGATTACAGAGGGTTGGATATGAAAGAGGACCTTGTGTTTTGTTAAGTTGGACGCAGCTGATTTGTTCTCTGTGATTTGGAGGACGCCGGATGAAGACGCAATGTCCCTGCTGCTACGGTCTCTGCGACGTTTTAGCAGGAGATGCATGGCCAGTGCTGCAAGGGGTTCAGAGAAAATTGGCTTCCCTCCATTCACTGTAAACAACACAGAAATGGCAAGAACACGCTATATATTCAGTCAATCAATCATGGCCATGACCTTCGTTTTGTTTGGAATGAAAAAAAAAATATGTCCTTGGTTAGTTCGTTTTGGAACAAAATCAAAGTGAGGTGTTACTGTTACATTACCTACCTGCCGTAGGTCTGTGAGAAGAGTAATCTTCAAGTATGATCATCAATCAATAGGGAATTACAGCACAGGAAGACAGGAATTCAGAAAATGCATGTGTAACTAGAGTTGAGGAGCAGATGAGCACTGACATGGATGGTGAGACTGTTTGGGGGGCAGGGCCTGCATTATCCACGACGTGGAGGACGACGACGATGAGGACGATGGGTAGCAAGAGGCGCAGGGCCTGCCATGGATCATCTGCAACCCCATGCTTACAGGTAGTAAGTGCAGCCTCTTTATTTTTCCTCCTGTACTGTGCTGCGCCTGTACTACGTGTTGCAGCAATGGCGGCTGAGCTGAGCTGGGACTGCTGGGAGTGAAGGAACGGACAGGGAGAGAGGGAGGGATAAAAAGCCGGGGGGCCCCTATCCAAGAATCGTCGTGTTTGGTTGGACCTTGGCAGCAGGGGAAAAGGCTGAAAGGGAGTTGGGATCTTTTCTACGACGAGGAGTCTGTTCTCTTCTCGTCAGATATTTATTTTCGTAGCACTCAGATTCCTCTTCGTCTTTCTCCGGCCCCAAAAAAGAAAAAGTACAAGGGAATCGGAGAACGAGCAGTAGTACACCGAGGCTAGGCGGCGCGCTTGGGGAGACCCCCGCTCGAGGACGCCGGGACTCGGAGAAGATGACCAGCGTCGCCAACCGGGGAAGGGAGCGCGGCGCCTCGAGCGGTCCTCTGCCCGATCTCCGCCGCCGTCGCCGCCCTCAGTGGAGTTGGGGAGAAATTCCACGGCGCATGACCACCTCGGGAGGGAGACTGGGCGTGTTTGTCAGAGAGCCATAGCCTGCCCCAAGCCCCCCAGCTGCCTCTGCTCGTGTTTCTTGCAACTGGCGAGTCCGTGCGCATGGAACTTAAAGCTGACTGAGCCTGGGTCCCAACAAACAATACCCTCAGAGCAACTATTATAATACGTGGCGGGCGGCCCAGAACGAAGGATTCTTACGAACTTTACTTCTCCAATTGCACCTGCATGGTTAAGCCCATCGGCGTTTAATAATAGGCATTTAATAATGAGCTTAGTTGTAAAACTTACGGTAATGGCTTTGCTTCTCTCCGTCCCTTCTCTCCTCCACGCCAAGATTTAAATTAATTACGACCGATATAATACTTGCTCTCACCGTTTTTTTAGGCCTGTTTCGATGGAGCACGGGGTGGCCTATTGGGCCCGGGTCCCAAGAAACAATACCCTCACCGTTTTTTTAGGGCTTGTTTCGATGGAGCACGGGGTGGCCTGATGGTTAGCGTTGGATAACCTCCCGTTTCTCTCACCCGCATGCCCCCGCCACCACGCCCTCGTTCTCTTCACCCGACCGACCATGACGATCGCCGTCAAGCACCAGCTCGGCCCCCCGCCGACATGGCTGGTGCTGGAGCTTGGCCACGCCGCCGCCATCCTCCAACCCGCCGCGTAGGAGCTCGACGCCGTACCTATCTTAGGCGCGGAGCGGCAAAGAATAAATAGCGTGCCGGAGGTGACGCTCGTCGGCCAAGTCGTCGACGAAGGACGAGGTCGACGCCTGCTCCTCGTGGCGCCTCCCCTGCCTCACACACATGGAAGAAGGACGAGTTTCGTCGTCATCCCCGTGCTCCTCCACGTTGAACAATGGCCTCATCGCGGCGGTGTTCCGTCTCCTATTAGCGGGGCGGGCGGCGTTGTTCTTGCTCGGCCACGGGTCTCAAACAAATGGCAAAGGCGCAATCCGAACCGGTCGCAGACGAGAACAACCATCGGGACGTAGCTGGCGCCCTCCATCTCCATGAGCGCGCGGCGGACGAGCTCGACGTTGTGCTGCAGGGACACATCCCAGTGTCCATCATCTGGTACGGCCGCTTCACGCCGGCGCAAAATGTTGTGGTCATCGACTTCCTCCAGTCTCACCACCGCACAGGGTCTAGCGACGCGGACCGGGACGAAGAATGGTGGGATCACGAGCTCCACCACCGCAAAGATGATGTCCTACATGTGTTTGATGAAATGCCAAACAGAAGGTTTGAGGGGTAACGTTACCATTGTCTAGGGCAGGGTTACCGAACTCTTTTGTACAGACAAATCAAACACGATCTTAACTTGGCTCAGCTCTGCTCAGACAACAACCAAACACGGTCACCTGTACCGTTCAGACCATGCTCTGGCTGGCCATCCAGGCTGGCCGGCAAGGCCTCCCGGATGCAGGGCAGCAAACACGCCCCTAGGCTCCGGGATGAGCAAAGCCACAAACAACATGAGGGATACCCTATACATTTGTTAATAATTAATGATATACTTTACATTATGTAAACAAAGCAGTTTGTCCACATAAACATATTCCATTTTGTAAACTATACATACAATACATCTATGTGTCATGCCATTCCACCGGCTGGGGAACTGACCATGAAGAACAGAAAAAACAGCAAAAACTACTGAACTGCCTTGGCTGAAACTGGACCCCCGACCCACCCACCCACCCCCACCCCCCCCTCTCTTTTTGTGCCTCAGGATCATATCACATCCAATCAACATAATCGGAGGATGATTTTGCTCCTCTTTTGGGCTTCCTGTACCTGTTATTCTCAAACTTCGCTTTTGAAAGAAGGGAATCCAGAACTGCTGCTTCAGCGAAATCGTAAGGAGCCATCAACACACTGGGCATAACATCCACATGGGTGAGAGATATATATAGAGAAAACAAAATCAGGATATCCGACACTAAAAACCAGGATGCAGTAATATGTGGATAATACAATCCCTATTTTTCTTGCTACTACTGCCTCCGTTACAAATGATAGTTCATTTTAGCTTTGTGCTAAACCAAACTTCTCTGATTTTGACAAAGTATATAGAAAAATACACAACATCTACAAGATCAAATTAATTTTATTAAATTCTCCGTCAAATGTCTTAACAATGCATTTATTTGAAGGTGATAGACATATAGCCTTTTCCTTTCTCCTCCACCTCCCAGCCTTGCGCCAGGACCTCCATTCCATCTCCACACCACCATGACGGAGGCCTCGATGACCAGCTCCACCATGTCCCCCCAGACCAGCGGCTCCCTCCTCCCACTCCCACGGGCTGCAGCCGCTGATGCTGCATCCCTATTCCACCATCAGCGTCAAGTCCCACGTTCCCTTCACGTTGGAATTGAAGTCCAACTATCGGTAGTGGGCGTCCTTCTTCAAGGTGCTGTGTGGGAAGTTCGGGCTCCGACCGCACATCGACAACACTGCACCTCCCCAGCCGGCCGATCCCGAGTAGGTCATCGCGGACTCCTGCGTCATCTCCTGGCTCTCTGGCTCTGTCGACGACTACGTTCTAGACCTCGCCTTGGCAGACGATCAGACCGCCCGGCAGCTATGGCAGGCCATCAAGGACCTCTTCAACGCCAACAAAGAGCCCCGTGCTGTTCTCTTCCTCGAGGAGTTCCACACCTTGACTCAAGGCGACTCCACCATCTCGCAGTCCTGCTAGAGCATCAAGACCAAGGCTGCCGAACTTCGCGTTGTCGGCCACACCATCGAGGGTCTTGTGCTCGTGCTCGCCATGCTCCGCGGTTCAACCCTCGCTTCGCCAGCACGGTCGACGACATCCCAACGCCGTCGTCTTGCCGACGTTTACCAAGCACCCACAACATGCTCGTCTTGAAGGAGATGCGGCTTGCCCATGACGCGAAGACAGTCACCAACACTGCCCTCCTCACGTGCGCCGGCTCCGGCTTGCACTTCCTCAGGGGTGCCACTCCACCTCCTATGGCACCTCCTCCGGCGGCCCAACTGGGCGCCCACCCTCCCAGCTGGCGGTGGCCCCCGCCAACAAGAAGAAGGGTGGCGGCGGCAACCGGAAGAAGGGCAGCGGCGGAGGCAATACTGGTCGCGCCCCTTCGCAACAGCAGGGTGGCGGCAGCGGATCCTCGACGCCCTACCTCCCTTTGGGCCCTTGGTTCTGCTACAATCCCTAGGCGCCCCAGTCCAAAGGCCCAAAGACTGAGATGACCGCAGCGGGGCAGCCTCACGGCGGGCGGCGTCCCGGCGACCTCAAAGTTGTCCCTCAAAGACACGGTGTTAAGCCCCTTTCTGATCGTCCGCCCCCGCCTCCCGACGCGGATCAAAGGGCTCATCATCACAGCTCAATGAGTCGGGCTCTCTAGAACCAGGCACCCTGGGTCATGGACTCCGGTGCTACATCCCACATGAGCACAAACAGTGGTATACTCCTCTCCCGCCTCCCATCGTCTCTTTCTTCCATTACTGTTGGCAATGGTCAAACTATTCCTATCACTTGTCATGGCGAGTCTGTCCTCCCTACAACATAATCCACCTTTCATCTTCGTAATGTCCTAGTTGTTCCATCCCTTGTGTGTAACCTACTTTCCGTTCGTCAGTTCACTAGGGATAACAATTGATGTTTTTTCTGTGAAGGATATACAGACCCGTCACGCGATGCTTCGCTCTAGCGATCTCTACACCATGCCCGCCACCCCGCCAGCATCCCACGCCCACCTCACCATCTCCACTGACCTTTGGCATCACCGCTTCGCCTCGGCCATCCTGGCTCCTCTGCCATCAACATCCTTGGGAATAACAACTTGATCCATTGTAATAAAGCAGCAAACAGCTTATGTCATTCATGTCAGCTCGGGAAACATGTGTGTCTCCCGTTTTCAGCATCTAGTTCGTCCACTACTATGCCATTCGAACTTATTCATTGTGATGTTTAGCCATCCCCTGTCACTAGTATTGTTGGAGCTCAGTTTTACCTCGTCTTACTCGATGATTTTACTCATTTTTGTTGGACCTTTCCACTCATCCACAAGTCTGAGGTAGCCACCCTCCTGCCCATACACCTCCCCACAAAATGGCAAGGCCGAGCGCATTCTCCGGACACTGAATAACATCATACGCACTATGCTACTTCATGCGCACATGCCTCCCTCCTTTTGGGACAAAGCCCTTGCCACAAATGACCTACCTCCTCAATAGGCGTCCTAGCTCCGCTGTCCACAATGGCACCCCTCACATCCCTCACACGTTGTTGTACGGCTCACCACCAAACTACTCGACTAGCACCTCCCTCAGCTCCTACGACACCGACGCCTTCTACTGGGGTTGTGGCCACGGCGGGCTAGCACGATCAGCGCCTCCGCAGCTCCCCCAAGCGGCCGTCGGCCGCGCTCGTCCGCAGCCCCTACGCCCGGCCAGACCCGCCGACCACCGGCCTCTTCGTCGACCCGCGCTTCCCTCCGTGCCGCCTCCCCGCCGGCCCGTCACCCGGCTTCGGTCGCCCCGGGTCCCCGCCGTTTGCCACGCCTTCGACCTCCAAAGCCCCCCCATGGCTCGGTGGATGTCGCCCCTCCATCGATATCCCCACCGGCCGGAACTACCGGAGTGCTCAAGATCCGTAGTGGCGTGCAGCCATGGCGGCGAGTACCAAGCCCCCGATTGACAACAACATGGCGGTTGTTCTCGACCGCCTAGCGCCGGTTGTGACGCATAAAGTGGATTTATAAGCATAAATTCCACTCCAAAGGGCTCTTGCCTGCCACAAAGCCGCCCGGGTGGTCCACGCCACCCGGAACACCCAAGATCGACTACACCGGAGACTTTCACCCTCGTCGTCAAGGCGGCAAACGATATGCGCCGTCCTCAGCATCGTCGCATCATGCGCCTGGCCTATACACCAGTTGGACGTGACGAATGCTTTTCTCATGGCCATCCGGACAAGACGGTCTACTGCGAGAAACCGCCCGGCTTCGTCGACCCTACTCATCCTGATCATGTGTCTTCTGCTGCGCGATCCCACACGGCCTCAGCGCGGGCTCCGTGCTTGGCACCCGGTAACCGCCACTTTCCTTCTAAGGTTGGGCCCGTCGCCTCGACTCGCGACACCTCCCTCTTCGTCCCCTCCAAGTAGAGGGTGACACAACGATATCACGGTCCTCTACGTCAACGACATCATCCAGACAGCCTCGACCTCGGCTCTTCTTCAGCACGTCCACTCCGAGTTCGCCATGACAGATCTTGGCGACCTCCACCACTTCCTCGGGATCTCCGTCACACACTCCTCCGATGGCCTCTTCCTGTCCCAGCGATAGTATGCGGTGGACCTTCTCCAGCGGGCGGGCATGGTCGAGTGTCACTCGACATCGACACCTGTCGACACTCGTGCCAAGCTCTGTGCCACTGATGGTGTCCCCATCTCCGACCAGTCCAAGTACAGGAGTCTAGCAGGCACCCTCCAGCACCTCACGCAGACTCGCCCGGATCTGGCATACGCAGTGCAGCAGGTCTGCCTGTTCATGCACGCTCCTCGGGAGTCTCATCTTGCGCTCATCAAGCGCATTCTTCGCTACGCCAAGGTCCCCGCCCGGCCTTCACATCGGCACTGGGTCGGTCGACAAACTGGTGGCCTACTCCGACGCCGACTGGGCTGGATGGCCCGACTCCCGTCGCTCTACATCGGGCTTCTGTGTCTTCCTAGGAGACAGTCTGGTGTCCTGGTCGTCTAAACGGCAAACCACGGTGTCCCGGTCCAGTGCGGAGGCCGAGTACCGGGCTGTTGTTGTTGCTCATGTCATCGCCGAGTGTTGCTGGCTTCGTCAGCTCCTTCAGGAACTCCATGTTCCACTGAAGGTTGCCACCGTGGTCTACTGCGATAACGGACAACGTCAGCGTCATCTACATATCTGCCAACCCGATCCACCACCTCCGTACCAAGCACATCGATATCGACATTCACTTTGTCCGAGAGAAGGTGGCTCTGGGCGAAGTCCGTGTTCTCCATGTGTCGTCACAATATCAATTTGCTGACATCACGACGAAGGGGCTTCCGGTACAGTTGTTTGAGGATTTTCGGTCAATCTGGAATCCTGACGCTTCGATTGTGGGCGGGTGATAGATATATACATTAGGCAAGTGTATACTAGGAAAGTGTATATTATGTGTGATTAGCACCTGCCATGTACTGTTGGCATATTGCCATGTATTGCAGCCACATTGGCCATATATATAAAGGTCAACCCCCCCCCCCGACACACACACGTTGGGGTGTGTGGTGTTTCCCTCTCTATCTCTCCGTAAATCAAACCTAAAGAAGTTTGTCTTACGACACTATAATAACAATTTGGAACGCGGACTAATATAACTGTATCACGTATAGCTCTTATATTTTTTAATTATTGCTTGTACCCAATTAGGATATGGGTAGTTTCAAAAAAAAAATATATATAGGTCCTGAACTCCCTCAACCTTAGTTTCGCTTATAAATCCTGTCTACTCATCATGTTCAATTAACAAGTTCCTAATCGAATGGACAGCTCTGATATGAATTGTTTTATGCCACCACGAAAGATATTAAATAAAGTGCAAAAACAAATGAATGTGACCTCTTCCACTGGTTCTAACTTAGTGTAGCATGATTTTTTTGACAGCTGAAACAAGAATTGTATGATCGATTAATAGGTTGTTTAGTTTGAGGAATGAAGTATCCATCATCTCCTCACTCCTTACTTTTTGTTTGGTTTACGGAATGAAATGAGTTGATCTATCACCACCTTATTCCTCACAACATGATGCACCACCTCATCTAGAATGAGGTGGTTCCTTACCATAAATCAGCTCTTTACCATCATGCTAACTGACAAAAAAAGTAGCCCATGACAGAGGGTATGTACCTAGCAAGAACATCCTCCAAAATAGTGCGTTGGCAAGGCGTCACATAGTATATGCACTTTCTTGGACACTGCCCAACAGCCAGCTGAACAAGGCCATCTCCTCCATTACCTGCAAATAAAAGGGTTGAACTTTTTCTTAGAAAAGGTAAAGGTGTGAAAATACTTATAAACTGCTTAATGGAACTACTATGTGGGCCAATTAAGCCAAGTGGTTGTGGAGGACCTACCTTGAGATATTGCACGAGCTGTACCAACGTCATCTGAAAATGAAAATACATGAGGTGCCCTTTTAACACAAGAATATGGGCATCCTGCAGTAGGCATCAACAATTGTAATTTGTCAGATAAAGTAGACAAAATATGTCCAACTGATTTGTATTATTGAACAAGTACACGAAAGGCCTAAAAGTGAACAAACTCGGTTGCATCAACGGAAGGAAATCCTATGTGTAATGTGTTCTGCTTCTAAATAAGGACTGCAGCATTGTTCAATAAAAGTAGGTACATTGTGTGCCAGGAATTAAATTAGCACAATATGACAATATGCTGATTAATCTCTTGTAGTTAGGGAGATTAGACAAATGATAAACTTATATGAAACTTTAGTTTTCTGGTGCCGATTCTGACAATAATACCTAAGCAAACTTTATTCTTATAACAAAACTATGGTCAACAACAAGGCCGATTCACAAAACCCTCATCCTTAACCACTGAAGCAATACAAGCATAGGTACCAGTGCCAATGCATAGAAGTTCATTGACAAATATGTCACGGGCTTCACACTCAGGTTCATCAAATGGATCAACATTGTTCCTGCACAATATTTTAACTTACATGAGTAGGATTTTCTTGAGGCTACTGAAACAAAGATCCTTATTGTCTTATTTTTTTATGCCTAAAAAAAGCATTCACAAATGAAGAAATTATAGTGTCATGATGAAATTGAAAAGTGGATAAAGAACATCAAATCCTAAGTAGGTTTGGATTTTGGAATATGAATCAAATATATTTCAGATTTTCCAGATTAATTCCAGATTTTTCCCTTAAAAATATAACTGTCAGTTTGTTGAGTGGTTCAAACCAAAATATATTTCTCAGCACAAGCAACAAATGTACCTAACATAATGCATACTAGGTTTTACCTCATCCTCTTCTTATAAATGAAGTGTCAATGACAACTTATATGATGCAAATCATGATTATATAATGGACCTTCCACTGCATACTATCTGCAAAATCCTATGAATCAAGTAGTTCTTATTCTTTTTCTCATATATTCTCCCCAGGCAACCCCATTGCTAGTGCAGAATTGTCCTACTATCTGACCAACTATGTTTTGAACCACAAATGTTTCAGAATTTGAGTGTACTGGTAGTTATTATAAAATTTACCAGGAATAATTACAGCTCTTCAATTACTATGATCAAAACATATTCAAGATTGCCATGATAACTGGCAATTACAACCTGATCTATCACTGAAAATCCATAAGAAAGGTGCAGAAGCCCATTATTATTATAGTTAGCTACAAAAACAAGTGCATGTAAAAGTCCTTGCAAAAAAAAAAGTGCATATAAAGATTCATCGTGATATGTCCAGAATACAAGCTGATGGATGTATTCTCTACCTTTCAACCATCATTTCTTGGTTGCCAGATAACATCTGTGTGTGAAACAAAACAGTGTGACTAATAGCGATATGTAACTACAAGGTGAAAAAAAGGAAACACTCGCACCAGTAAAAATCAACAAACCATTTAGGTTACACTACATGGAGTCAGATTTCTAAACATAGCCACAGATATTTCTATCAAACCTTTTTTTATCACATTTCAATTGAATTTTAGATTGTGTTTTTATTGAACTTTAGATTGTGCATAATCTTGTTCATAACATCTGTGTGTGAAACAAAACAGTGTCACTAATAGTGATATGTACTAGAATGTGAAAAAAAAAGGGAAACACTCCCTCCAGTAAAATCAACCAACCATTTAGGTTACACTACATGGAGTCAGATTTCTAAACATAGCCACAGATATTTCTATCGAATTTTTTTTTATCACATTTCTATCAAACTTTAGATTGTGCATAATCTTTGTATTCTTGTTTTTGGCTTTACCTCAAAAGTTCCTTCACAATACTGAATCCTTTAAGGCCACACTTGCACTGTGAATTGTAATTGTCTGATGATGTTTGATCGTGGTTATTATGATAGCATCCATAACATTTGTACAAAACACAGGTATAGTACACCAAGTCACCTGATAGGCCTCGATCACTCGCCTCATTATTAAATCTGCATTTTCTGGGTCCTTGCAAACATCAGGATGGAATTCCTTTACCTATACAGAGCTCCCAATGTTATGTCGTGGCACTATTGTTAGACCAGAAATACAACGCAGCTTTGGCTCAGCAAATGCTCACCTTACACCGCACAGCACAACAAAATGTTACTTATTCTTATGGAAATGTTTGTTCTAAACAAAAACATATATAATAAGGAGAAGATGTCATAATGCAAGTAAGTTGGAGAATCTGTTAAGTTCCTATGTTACACGAGTACGGGTACGGGTATCCGATACGATACGTATCGGATACGCGGATACGCACTTTCTTAAAATAAAACCCACTAAAATGGTGTATCCAAGTATCCGCATCCGAGTATCCGACGAGTATTGGATACGGATACGTCACCCCTCTTGAAGTATCCGTGTAACATAGCTTCTACCGAGCCACTCGGTGTCTTCCCCTAATCACAAAGTAACCAACACTAAAAATGGTGGTTCCAGACACCACAATTAAAGGAGATCATGGAGTTACGCCAAATTCTTTAGATACACTAGCAAGACAGAAAGTAGCAATCGACTATTGTAATTTCTATGATGCGTCAATTAAGAGCTAAAATTGTGCAGCAGCAAGTATTTGTATCTCCCCATAAACAAGTGAGCGTTACTCTACCCGGGCGCGAAAGGCGGCCTTGAGTTGAGCGGCGGAGTAGAAGGCGGTGGTGGCGTCGAGGCCGAGGATCTGGAGCGGCGTAGCTCGCGGATCCAGTATCTTCCCCGCCTCTCCCTCCAGGCCCCCACCGAGCGCCGAGACGCGCGGACGGCGGCGGAGGGACGTGCTACGCCGCGTAGACGGCGGCGGTGGCAGTGCCCTCGAGCCGCCGAACGGGGCCGCGTGGCTGCGCAAGGGGAGAGATGATGCGACGGCGGACATCATGGCATTGCTGTAGCTTCTGATAGGCTCCTACAGTTTCGCCGCTCGCTTGGCTGTGTGGTGATCGTCGACCGTCGCTGCCGGCGCCTACCGCGTGGCCGCGCGACCGTCGGCGTGGTGCTGTGTCGTGTGTGGATTTTTTATTTATTATTTATTTGTAACGTGCGCGTAACCACTTTTTATTATCGGTGTAGCTAACTCAAACAATAATAAATTTAAATAAAATAGAAAAATATTATTTATTATATACTCCTCTGTGTTAAATTATAAACCAATTTTTGATTAATCTATTTTACTATGTATTTATATATTATTATTATTATATATAAATATGGATCTAAAAATTCAAAACGGTTTATAATTTAGAAAAGCGTACTGACTCAATTCCTGCAAAAAAAGACAATTTCTACTGTTGGCTCAAGACAAAGTTGGTCTCCAAAACACAACTTTGACCTTTTTGTTATTACTAGGAAATATGCCCGTCGTTGCTACGGGTGATTTTTTTCCTTCCTCCGTCATTTTTCTCTAACGGAAAAGTTGAATTTTACTATTAAATTCTTTTCTTAAATATGTTGTGTACGTGAAAATAATGGAATGAAAAAAATAAATGTAAATGAATACAATTGTATTTGATGTGCAAACTGCAAACATTTTTTGAAATCGAAATTTTTTATATTTTGTTTGGACTTGTGCTATTATAGCTCATATGAGCATGGTGATAAGTTCAAGTTACGCATGGAATACTTTACCAATTATGGCTTTTGTCTTTAGTTTTTTCTCTTTTAATAATATTACATATATAAAGTAAATAGTACTCTGTAATAAGACCGTGTGCATAGTAATTGGATGGAAAAATTTATCGGGTACCAAGTACCCATATTATGGCCATACCTGCGTTGCTGTTCGTTGGGGCTGTTGTGTCCAGTCCAGCTGTTCATGAGACGTTCATATATGACCACAATCAATAGGAAAAAAATAAACAAATACTCTGTATATGGCAGCACCTCCCATCCAGTACGTGTGTCCTTCCCAATACGTTCCTGTCGTGGCCCAACAAAGTACAGCCCAGCAAGTTAACTGTAAAGCCCACCACCAGACTCAATCCACCACGACCTTCTACGTGAAGCCCTCCAAGCTGACTCACGACGTATGGTTTGCGGACTGCGTCGGCGAGCTGTAGTGGCGACGTATGGTTTGCGGACTCGTGAGCGGAGGCACGCGGAGACGTTTGTGATTCGTGCGCGGAGGCGCGAGGCGCGTGGACGATACGCGCCTACAGGCAGACAGAAGGCAGACCTAGTAGGTATAGATTCCAAGCGGACCGCAGAAAAAAAAATTGCACGCGATGGGCAGGTAGAAGGCAGAAAAGGGCCCGGCAGAAAAAGGAGGTGAAAAAAGAGGTGGTACTGAAATTTTCTCTCTTTATTAGTAGGTATAGATAAGACAAATCTATTCATATAATTTTCACATTTACAAACCCAATAACTTAAAAGTTATTGATAATTTATATTCCCAATGTTTGACCCAAACCTTATCCAAAACGACTTCTAATACCAAATCGGAGGGAGTACGTTAGATACATTATATAATTCTTTCTAAGTCTCCTTTGCGCTTGAACTTATTAATCTTGTCCCATGTTTTTCTTTTTACAACAAAGCAACATCAGTCAACTTGTTAGCTGCAAAAACTATGTCCCAAACCACTTGTAGTTGGGAGCAATGAGGTGGTAATAAAATTACACTTCTATATAGAAGACATGCATTCATGACTTAATTTGTGCCCCTAACTTGCCCATGCAGCGTCTATACCAACATAGAAGCCGCAAAACTGTGTTTGTAGACACTACAATGCATTATCGGTCATTGTAGTGGATGAAGCGTTGGCATGTGTAACCATTGATCTCAACTCTTGTGTAACCATGATCTCAACTCTAACCCGTCTAACATGCGCGATTCTACTGGCGAAGCCACAGTGTTGCTACCGATGTCTGCCGACCCCGACGAATTCAAAAATTTTCAATAGAGAATCACTTTATTTAGTGCTAATAGGTCATGATGACCCTATCCATTTTCAAAGAAGTCCCAGTGGCCATCTGGTCAGGCTTCACCCTTATTCTAGTATGAAGTTAAGGCTTATCGTCACTATATTGATTTCTTTGTGGCTAGCCTCAACGACTACTCTTGTATACCTATTGAACATTGAGTGCTCTCCTGTCGTAAACGCGCCTATATATGTCCTTCCAAAGGCCCTGTGTTGTGTAGACTATGATCACATTTCATTATTGATTGAGTGTGCTTGCATTCCCAGACCTTTAACCCTGAAAACATCCCGTCTAGGAGAGCACGGCCACGTCTCCCCAATTTCTGTGATTGGTCCGGATTTTTTTTCGCTCGGATCCTTTCGTTTATTTGTAATCGTGCTTCAATCCGTCCCGGTCCTGGTAAATGGTAAATGAGTTAGAGTTTTTTACTTTTTACCCCTCTTACTCTTAGTTTCTTACACTCAAAGAAGAAGAAGAAGAAATTGTGACCGTTTTACAGTTACCCGCCCGCCTCCACGTTTTGCATAAACACCCCCGCCTCCCCTTCCACATATATACCGACTTCTCACTCTTTTAAAAAAAAAAAAAAAAAAAAAAAAAAAAAAAACTCTCTTTCTCCTCCCTCACGCACGCTCCCTCTCTCCCGTGAGCGGTGGCGGGAGGAGTGCGCCGGCCGCCCCCTCCCTCACCGCCTCCTTCCTCCATCCCCTCTCCCTCTCCCTTCTCCCCTCCCCTCCCCCACCTCCCTCTCCTCGTGCTCCCGACCCGGGAGGGCGACGGCGGCGGCGCGAGCGACGGCGATGCGAGCGGGCGGCTGCGTCAGCGGCGGCGATGCGAGCGGCAGCCGCGGCGGCGCCCTCCTCCTGCTGCTCTCCCTCCCCCAGCAGCCCTCCTCTCCTGTACTCCACCTGTTGTCTTCTACTACGCGAAACCCTAGGGCGAGGCGAGCCTCCCTGGCCATGGCGCGCCGCCCCTCCCCGTGCCGCCGTCACGCCTTCCCAGCTCCGTCGCCACGGTCTACTCTCAGGTGTTTCCGTTTCCTCGTATTCTCTGATTTTCCTATTGTCTCCATGGTTTCTCACTGAATGTAGATCACGTTGTTTGTGATGAGGAAAATAAAATGTTAGGCCTATTTTCTCATTCTCGCCTATTTGTTTACCGGTTTTCTTGTGTAGTTAATACCATATATCTGAGGACATGGCCATGTCAGTTATGTATTTGTTTGATCTCTCACTGCACTGCGGTGCTCAGTTTTTTTCCCATGTCCAGTGATGATCTGGTTTGATAGGTTAATTTGAGGGAATAGGGTACTGCTGTGATGAGTACACACACAACAAATGTTTAGTGTCGTATGAGTTCATCATGGGTTATGATGATGGCGTTGATCATGGTCGATTGTTCGACAACTTTACACCTCTCTATTTACACGACTGCTCCTGAGCTATGATGATTGCTTCTTTTCAAAATCTCTATTGTCTTTACAACTGAGGCGATGATCATTACCAATGTTTGTTTTGTTTTCCCTCCCTCTCTAACCGAGGCACTGATTATAGTGTCTGTCACACTTTCTGTCTCTTCCATGATGCCTGAAGCGATGATAAACCTTGCACCTCTTTGTGCCTATTTTATTTTCTGTCCTGTGGAGCCTTTATGCATTCCCGGACCTGTAATCCGGAAAGATTCCCTCCAAGGAGACCAGGGCCTGTAATCCGCAGAACATCCGGCCTAGGAGAGACCAGCCACGTCGCCCCTAAATCCTATGTTCTTTTGAACTCGGGCAGGTTGGGCTATCCACCTTCTTATGTTTCCACCACATGTTTCCCACCGGTGAATGTGAAGTTGGTTTTCGGCCATGCTTGCTTATGATCATTGTCTGTGATGTCTAAATTATATGGTTGTGCAATCTGAGCTCCTATTCGCTTTCTGTGAAGTAATACACATATTGTTCTTCATTATATGCTTGACATCATTGTCTGTGATCAGTGTTTGTCTCCTCAGATTATGTGATGTTGTTTCTGAGCACATTCCCTATTCCCAAAGATTATATTGTCACACACTTTAGTTACCAGTGATCACTTCGTTCTCCTGCTCCGTTTGGTTTTCAATACGCTTTGGCTTCTGCTTTAATACATTTATCAGTGCTTCAAACATTTTTTTAGTTACAACCTATTTGCTTTATCGTTACCACTTTGGTGCTCATGGCTTTCAAATGTTGGTACTAACTTTGATGTATAATACACATGTTAGATATCAAAGTTATCCTTGAAATTGTCTATTTTTTTAATATTGTGTGCCTGCAACAAACTAAGTCCAAACAGATCCTTTGATTTCTAAGTTACTTAAAGTAATCTAGGTATAACAAACTAAGTCCATTGTTCATAAAACCTTGATTCCCTACATATTTGCTTGATGCCTGTCACTTGAAGAATGTTCTCTGATCCTCCAGTTTGTGATACAGGATATTACCACATTCCGGTGCTGTCCATTTCACTGTCGTCATTTGCCATTTTTACCTCTTCGGCCTGTGATGTAAAAATCTATACTCAATTGCTAACAAATACAATCTGATGTCCATTTGCTCGTGAGGTACTGGGCATGTCTTATTTGTTTACCTTGATTGAAGAGTTTTAGTGTTCTGTTTGTTTAGCTCCTATAGTCCTGCTAGGCTTGGCCGATCGTGGGCATAGCCACGTAACCAAGACTATTTTTGGTTATTGCAACAATGTTTGGACGTCCGGATCTGCCAACATGCCTTTAAGCTCCGAGTTGATGGACAAATGAGGATTAACAGATTACTGAGGCCCCTAGGAATGTTGTCTTCATTGATTCCGTCGCCATTTGCCATTTTTGACCTCTTCGCCTGTGATGCAAAATCTAAACTCAATTGTTTAGAGATACAATCTGATGTCCATTCGCTCGTGAGGTACTGGGCATGTCCTATTTGTTTACCTCGATTGAAGAGTTTTCATGTCCTATTTGTTTAGCTCCTATAGTTCTGCTAGACTTGGCTGATCATCGGCATAGCCACGTTACCAAAACTATTTTTGGTCATTGCAACAACGTTTGGACGTCCGGATCTGCCAACATGCCTTTAAGCTCCAAGTTGATGGACAAATGATGATTAATAGATTACTGAGGCCCCTAGGAATGTTGTCTTCATTGAAAAATCAATCTTATGTTTCTGGTTGGTGGAGCAAAAAGGTTTAAAGCCTTTCAAAAATATGTGCTTCATGGCAGTTGTGAGAGCAAGAAGCACTAAACAGATAAATTTTGCTATGTCTTCAGTTTTTTTTTCAAGTACTCTTAATCAGACATGCAAGTTTGATGTTCCTGCCAACTCTTGCAAATGCTCATGATCAGTTTTAAGAACTTCATTTTTTGCTATTCATTTATTGCATCGAATAATATAGGACAGCTGCACTCATTTCATTATTGCAAATTGCTTCTGTATCGAAAAGAAAGAAAGGTAATGCTCTTAACTTTTCACCATTGTCTACTCTAAATAATCTCTTCTGATATGAGGGCTTATATTTGAACCTTTCAGGTTTCTTCTGTATGAATACATGGCCAATGGAAGTCTAAAAGATCACCTGCACTGTATGTTCTCATTTGTTTCAAATCTTGTGTATGCGCAAAACATATATTTGAACTTAACTTATGTGTTCTTATTTGAAATATCACAGAATCTGGAAGGAAGCCATTAAGCTGGCAGACAAGGCAACAGATTGCAATGGATGTGGCCAATGCTCTGGTAAGCTCGTCACTGCAAATTGAATTGCTCCATGCCTTCTCTCCTGTTCATGCTTTAGTCAAAACACTGGAAAGTATCATTTAGTCCTTTAGTGTTCAATTAATTATGCATCAAATTGTCTATCGACATGTCTATTTGGTTTTATCTTTAATCTCAAAACACTGTTCCTTAGTTTATTTGTTGTTGCTTTCTTGATGTTAACTGTACCCACTAAAATGGCTCCAACATCTGGAATGAAAACATTGAGTTGGGAGACTAGATTACAGTTTGCAGTGGAATTTCTCATGATTCGTGAGAACAACATAACTAATTATGGCTGCTAGCATCAAATCTATCTGGCCATCTCTCCTCCCTCCTTTCACCAAGAGCAATCATCATCACTAGAAATGCCATGAAGTTGCTGACATGCCTTATCATTGTATTGAATTCTGGATAGTAGTTTCAGATATTTCTGGGAGATACCCATATGTAGCAACCCTATTTGAAAATCAATAAAAGAATGGTATGCACACGCTACTGTATGAAGCATTTTGCCTCCCTTCACGAAGAATGGTCCCAGTCTTGAGGTCTTGTCTCGAAAATTGATTCAAGAATTTCTAGCTGTGACATTACAGTAGCATTCAGGAATTAGTATTTCCTATTGCTCTTCAAAATGATTGTTTTCTCTTACTCCACTTACTCTGCCTACTGTTTCTTTTAACATCTCTTATATTCAATTTTAGTTTAGGCATGCTTAGGAAAATAAATGTTTTACTTACTGAGACGGCCACAGTTGAATAGGTCTATCTAAATCAATTTGGTGTCATTTGAAGCTATTTCAACTCAGAGTTCAAAGCTGGTGTTGCATTCTTTCGCGTGTCCAACACCAAGTTGCTGGTACATCAATGCTGTTGCTTGTGACTTTTTGCCGCTCTTATTGGACAATAAAACAAGGAAGTGCCCTACTCGGTGTTCCTAGCACCTACCTAATATGTTCCAGTTTCCAAACTTTATCGTGATGTGCTGTGTAGTTATCTTCACTTTTATATAGTAGCTGCGATGGACAATGTAGCTCACGTCTCTTCAGCTTATATGCTGCTTTTATGAGCCACCAACTAAAGACCTATATCTTATCTATGTAATCTATGTATAAACTACCCCTCAATGATAACTATACTCATAATCACAGCAGAACCGCTCCAAATGTTACCTACTTATGTACAGAGACAATGATCACCGAGAATTATGCTATTAACTATATATCCTGTTCAACAAGGACCTGACTGAAGCCTGGATAGCTTTCTTGTGTAATCCATCTCCTATGTGCATGATGAGACCATTTTTTTGTTCTCAGGGAATATAACAAGTAAAGCTAATCAGTTAACTAATGTTTTTGCAGGTCTGCATGGGCTGTCCAGTGTACCTTGGAATATCAACACAGAAGGCACCTATATGTAGTCTTTTAGATTGTTCAGATCTGCACTTTAATTCTATAAAGGTAGACAAATTTTGCTTCATGAAAGAAATAGTGAGAAGAAGATAGCTCAGGCTAAAGTCACTGACTGAGGTAGGTAAATGTTGCTGGCTCAGACATAATAAGAACAAACTTCTTTGGAAATTTCTTTTCTTCATTACCAGTTTCATATAACATGTATAACTTTCTTGTGTAATCCATCTCCTATGTGCATGATAAGACCATTTTATAGTTGTCAGGGAATATAACAAGTAAACGTTAATCTCATACGGGGGCGCCTTCCTCGGTTAACTATGTTTTTGCGGGTCTGCATAAGTTGTTCAGTGCCACTAATGGTTGTTGAGAGTGGATGTGGCCTCGTCTAGATTGCCCTCATTCTTGATTTTTTCATTTTTTTTTTTTTTATTTGAAATCTACCATGCAGATCACTGCACCAGGTTACCTCATTGAGTTCTTGCTTTTACTGCTGCAAAGGATGCAGATTTGGTGAGGCTATCTTATTTAGTAAATTTAGCTGTGCATTTTCTCATGCAAGAATCATTTGGTTGTCTGACATTTATATTCATTTATAATATCTTTGCACTTGTTTCTCTTGTCTACATAGTCATGTTGAGGCACCAAAATTTAGGAGAAATCAGATTTCATAGATTAATGATAGTTATTTATAATATTAGTTTCCTTTCCATTGTGATGCAGTTAATTATAGAGGGCACGGGGCAGACTCATGACATCTATGATGGTCAAATTTTTCTTTGTCAGTTTCTTAGCTTACAAATGTTGAGTTTGCTTTCTCCAACATGCTTGGTTTATTTATATATAGATCAAGCATTTCCTTGGACATGCATCATCTTGGCGATTTATATCAGTTAATTGATCTGGTAATTTGCTTTGACAAGAGAGTGTCTGTTTACATGGTGTTTTACCCACTCAACAAGATGCAGTTGACAATGTCATAAGCATATTGACATGATTGTGATTTATAATTGTTGACTTATCTAAGTTGTGTTGTTGATGCCAGAAATTCATGTGTCTGTTGCGTGTGTAATTGGTTTAATGTTGTGGATCTTATGCATGCACGTCTCGAAACCGTTTGGAGATTATCAGTGCCTTCAACAGGGTCTAACTGCCAATTATGTAGAGATTATTTTAGTTTTATTATTTTTCATTATATTATATATAGGCTGCTATCACCGTAAGCGTTAGCACGGGTTCTTTTTTAATGTTGTGGATCTATGATGAAATCTTATGTTAAAGTTCATTCAAATCTTATGATTCAAATCTTATGATTTACATTATATTTCATTGTTGTTGATGCATGTTTCAAGTATCCATTTTTGCACATCATTCAAATTTCCTGAATCTTATTCTTGTATTCGGCAAGTTGATTTGAAGTATACCTGCTATGTCCACCCTCAAAGAACTACACATATATACAGATAGCATTTTTACTGTTCTTTTTTCCTGTGTGTGGACTGCTATAGCTGCAAATATTTGCCAATATGTTTTCTATAGTACGCAGAACTTCATATTTGATTTGTCAACAATGAACTCAAATGTTGCAGACCTTTTCTGTTCTGTCATTGCCTGCAATTCTATTTTTTTTTCTGGATACAGTTTGATATGGCACAGGAATTTGTAGACGTTGCTTGCCTTCCTGGTTATTTAGTGGATAAGTTCATATTTTTTTTTTGCCTGTATAATACAGTACAGGTACCATTATGATGTATTCTTTTCCTTCATATCACTCCATGAAGATGGAGAAGACCAACTCAGATTTAGTGCCTCTTCAAATTTAGCTATTTTTGACAAGTCGTCAACATGCAACACAAAAGTTTACCTCAACGAATCTTTAGAGATAGTCTGCTTCGAATTATTTATCATGTCCAGTATGTAAAATACTATGCATGAACAATGACTTACCTTCTTGATTTATGCCTTGTGTAACATAATTCTATAAACCTTATGCATATAATTTATCACTTCTACAAATCTTATGTGCATAAAACTAAATATCCTCGCTCCTCTTTAATTTCTTGCATTGTTTACCAAAGTTCTAAAATTCCTATACGCTCAAAATGTATACACAACCCTTGTTTATTCCATCATCATACACCACATATATATAACATCTAGGGTTCTCAACCTCCGGTCTTCTTCCGTGCTGGCGCGCAAAGGCGCGCCATCCAACTAGTTTCCATACACTTGGCGGAAGCTTGTCCACCACTCGTTATTCTTTTTTCACCGTATGGTTACGTTCTCGTAATCAATTTTTTACTTTTTTGCTATACTCTTTTTGGTACAAGTAAAATTGCTACGATTTGGTCGTCGTCTGCGCTGGCCCCAACGGCGGCGCGGACTGTCGTGTGGGAGTCGGATCTGGGTGTCGTCGTCGATAGGTATGGAGGACTCGCGCGCCAACGTAGCGAGGAGCCGAGGACCGAGCGGCAACACACCACGGTGGAGAGAAAGAGAATTGAGGAGATATATCAGATGTGATCGCGACTACAGTCCGCTCGTGTTGCCTGCCAGCAACTCGAGCGTCACGCAGTTGCCTTGTTAGGATGTTCTCCAGAGCTCTCGCCGCCGTGATGAGCCGTGAGGTTGCAGATGAAGGAAGCCATCCTCGGCCTATAGATTTGGATCGATCGAGACACCGCAGTTGCAACAACTGTCACGTGATCCAGGCACCACTGCTGACATCACATGCTTTGGTCAAGGAAACACAATACAATTGAGCCTTTAATCAAGGACATTACATTAGAGCCTCCAATCAGGTGTGATGCTTGTTTTATAACTTAATTGCTTACAACAAGTTTAACCATTGCAACGAAGGATGAAGACCTTCGCTGATCGAGTCGGAGAGAAATTGGAACACATGCGCAAGTCATCTTGTAACCATTCAGCAAGATGTTGATATACTTGTAACCTTATAAGCAAAAATAGGCTTTGTATAGTCTGAAGTTTAGTGGCTTAGTTTTTCACCTGAGAATTCGTTCGATCAAGAGTTTTTGAAAATATAAACGCGACACACGGTTATAATCGTGGCCGTGCAATCGAGGATTCGAGGGTGCAAGCCGAAGCCGACGCTCCCGACCGAGCAAGTCACCCGCTAGAGGGAGCCGAACGTCCCCGTCGTTGCCGCCGGCCGGCTGGAGTAGGATTCCAATCCGCACCCCCAGAATCCCCGACCGGCCGACGCCTTCCCCGCCGCGCGACCGCCGGTCGCCGTCATGTCTCCCTCTCTCGCGCTGGCGCATTCCTCACTCCCGTTCCCTTCCCGCCGGGCGCTCCCCACCCAGCTGCCGCGCCCGCCTCGGCCCCAAACACCTCCTCGACGGCATGCTCCAGCGGCCGCTCCGCACGCCTCGGCGCCTCGCCGTTTTCGCCAGGGCTTCAGCGTCCGCTGTGTTCCCGCCGCATGGAGAAGGGGGAGGTGGTGGCACGGCGGCGGGGCGGAAGGGCACGGGGTACCGGAACCGGTTCCTGGACCTGGCGCGGCTGGGGGCGGTGGCGGAGGGCGCCGCGGAGGCTTTCTTCCGCAGCGAGATCCGCCGCCGGCTGGCCGTCACTGCGGCGCTTATCGTGCTCAGCCGCGTGGGCTACTTCATCCCGCTCCCAGGGTTCGACCGCCGCCTCATCCCAGACTCTTACCTCAGCTTCTCCCCGCTTCCTGCAGGTCTATTCCATTCCTCCCTCGGATTACACGCTGGCGAGTTGTGCACGGTGTTTTGTTTGGGGAAACTAATAGCCTGTAGTTCTACCTTCCTTTGTGCAGATGACCTAGGCGATTTCACCTCAGAATTGAAGCTTTCGTTTTTCCAGCTGGGGATCAGTCATCAAATTTCAGCATCTATTGTCATGCAGGTTGGGTAATTCTTATCCTTTGGTCCATGATGTGCTTATATTTGCCAGTGACAAATTCTTGCATATTTTTTAGTTACGTAATTTGTGCAATGAACAAAGGAAAGTTTGGGAGTGCATTTTCTTTAGAAAACGGGAAGTTTTATTCTGATCTCTACATAAGTTATGCAAGCAACAAAAATATTACAAATTCAGGATCTGGCTTATAAAAAGCAAGCTCTTCAAAAGCTCATAAGATGTAAAAAAGCACAGCAATATAAGCAGTAAGCCTATTTGAAGATCGCCACCATGTTTGGTGAAGATCTCCATTGCCGCTGTCTCCAGAATATGACTAGGCCACTGGTCGGTCATAATTTTTTCCCTGAATAATGGACTAGAAATGTATCCAATGAGTATACCTAAAAACAACCTGTAAAGAAGAAGATAGATCTTTTTGTCAAAAACCAAGTCATTCAGCAGAACCAAATAGACCAAATGATTGTGCTTGTTCCCACACAAACTGGAGAGCACAAGTTGTGATCTACTTGCTGAAGCCAATAAACAAAAAACTAACAGGGTTTCTTGGTGGGTGGGCGTAAACCAAAAGTACCAAACAAAGTGTGCTATGTGGCCATTGAAAAAAAAAGAAGTTGTTTATTTTTTGCTACAAAAGCAACAACTCTCATCACCTCTCCAATTGCACTTTACAAGGTATAGGAGCTCAAGTTTCAATAACTTAACATTTTAGACCCCAAATGTTGCTATATGTTTCACATTTTCTCTTTGCCTAATAAGCACAAGCTACAATGCGCAGAAAAAAGATCAGTTTAGTTCTACTCATGCAAGTTTACCAATCAATATGTTCCCTTTCATGGACCTAGTTCGAACGCATACAAGTTTAAGCCTCTTTTTATGGCACTTGATTTTTCATTAAAAAATGCATCTTTTTATTTTGATACTGTTGTTACAATAACTGGTCTCTTTTGATTGAAAAAAACATAACAAAAGGTATCTGTTTTAGGTTCTCTGTCATGTTCTTCCATCACTTGAAAAGCTCCGCAAGGAAGGATTAGATGGACATGAGAAGTTAAAAGGCTATATGTGTGTTTAGTTGTCTATCTTGAACAGTGAGACCAGTTTTTTTTCCCTGGAAATTATTTGGATTTTGACATACCATTTCATCTAGTTTGAATCCTTTTCTTTTGTGCGTAGATGGTGGCTTTCTTTGTGTTTTGCAACTGTGGCTGCTTTTACTGTGTCATGCTATTCCCTGCAGTATTCAGTATATGCTGCAAGCTACAGGTAAAATACCTTTTGATGCAAATTTATTTTCTTGAAAGCACTCCTTCCCCAAAAGCATGATGGCACGCGCCACCATCAGCTCATTGTTTTGTTCCTTTGTTGTTCATGCTGATGCATTGTCAGCTGTAAGGGCAATAAGTAATTCGAGGGACCAGAGTTTTTATTAATCGTAATTTGTTTGAACAGTAGGAAATATGAATACTCATTTAATATGTTTACAGCTCTATTTTTTTATCCTTTTGTTACAGGGTTAAGCATATAATTATAACAAGTCTTTTGCTTGTTCTTGGTGCAATGTCAATGACATGGATTTGTGACACCATAACAGAATCTGGATTTGGTAATACTTTATCTCATGCAGATTTGTAATTTATTATAACCTGTCGATAAATGTCTTGTGTCTTGTATGAACTTATACACATGTTATGTCATATATTGATGGTGGGTATAATATTTGTTTAGAAGAACCTTGATATGCTATATTTGTCTCGATACCAAACACACTGAAATTATGGGAACTAGTTTTTCCTTTTCTTCTCTTTTTTTTTTTGGGTGATGGGGTTGTTGGGGGTGGGGGCTGAATTTTGTTGGAGATCTATATTGTGAAAGGGCTCATGGATGTTATGCATGGGAGCTTCTCATTCTTGAAAGGCTAAAATAAATAAATAATTAACTGCCTGTTCTTTTTGGCGGCTGGTCTTTTTGTTCCAACTACTTGATCTGGTGGTACTGGGCTCTTAAGAAAAAAAAAAAAAAAATAAGGCCTGTATTTGAGTTAGGAGTCATTGGCTTGATTGACGAGTTCAACATGAAGACAGATGATAATGTTATAATCAATGTTTCTATCATGGCCTACTTGGTTAGCATTTTTTTCTTCTGAAAACGCAGGAGAGCTGTGTTTCATTGTATTAAAGAGAAGGGATGGTCCTCAGCAGGTTCCTCACTCAAATGGGGACCAAATATGAGTGAGGCGATTACAGACTCAACTCTGCACATAGCAACACACATGACCCAACCTAGCTCAACTGCCCTAGATTGCAATAGAAAGCCCTAGCACCTGCAGTTTTCTTTGCACCAGCCATGCACCATAAGCCGTCCTCATCCTTCAGTTCACACAAAATCGTGTTAACTGAAGGAGAAACCCCTCAAACAAGCATTTCTATGATTCCAAATAATCCAGGCGCCAAGAATAATTAGAGTCTCCACTCTTTTTTTTTTTTTGCTCCTTTTTAACTCTTCTCATCGTCTTGCGCCACCAATCTGTAATTGTTTCTTCTATATTTTTATTGCAGGGCATGGTTCATCTTTGATTATCTGTGTGGGAATTTTGACTGGCTACACAGATACACTTCACAAGATGATAACTCAGTTTTCCGGTTAGCTCTCTGAACTTGAGCTTGTTAATTTTCTGTATTGCCTTTTAATATGACTTCATGTGGTGTTCATTTGTCTTGCCTTGTTTCTTTCTGTAAGTGTCCTGGAACATGTTTTTAGGGAATTATCCTGAAACCATGCTGCCATACCTTCAGCTTTGGCCCTCTTTATCTGCATGTTGGGAGTTTTAGTTTCTGTCCTTTTTTTTTTTTTTGAAACAGGGAATTTTTCCTATTGTTGGCCTTACATCTTGGGAGTAGCTGGAATTTTTATGATTCTCACCATGGGGGCTGTGCTGGTGACTGAAGGATGCAGGAAGATAAAACTTCAGTATTACGGATTTAAATTAGCTTCTGGTGCAGGGTAGATTTTTTCCTTTTGTGACTTATTTTTATATATGTTATCCATACGAATAGTTTTACACTTTACTGTTTCCCCTTTCGAATTTGCAAATGACCTTCAGTAACTGTAGAATATATTAGTATTTCACTAATTATAAATAATTTATGTTAAACTGTTTCTTATTCTTTCTACTGCATTTTTTTTCAGATAAAACTAAATACTTGAGCCATTCCACCCTTCTTGTGTAGGAATGAAACCCCAGTTACAGAGGTTGAGCCATATATCCCCTTCAACATCAATCCAACTGGAATGCAGCCCTTGCTTACAACCTCATACTTGCTAGCTTTTCCAAGCATCATGGCCAGGTAAACCACAGTGTGTTTCCTTTCTGTCTTTTCACTTCCCCTAACATTGTAATGTGGAAAATCTGCAGTATTTTTGCCTCGCCCTTTTGGGAAAACTTGAGGGAAATTTTGAACCCAAGGACTTCAACTGGTGGTAGTCCCTGGGTTTATTACTCGACATATGCTTTTCTCGTCTTCGTCTTCAATATTTTTGATATTGTAAGTTCCTGTCTTCATAACCATGTATGCTTAGAAACTTCTAATCTCTGTAAAATTACTTCTTGCTTCTAATATCTTCCACTTCACCAGTGGTTTACAAATTTTTCATCTTATCTGTCTACCTGCTTTTGCTAATCTCGCATTTCAATAGCATGCGACAGCAAATCCTTATTCATATGTCGCTGTTGCTTGGGATTTGAATATTCCCTTAGTTCCATTGATGTTCCACTTTCTGTATGTATTTAGTGGCCACATCCTTCCAGATATTTTCCCTAGTTCTCCATAAGCAATATCAGCATGCTTAAGGAAATGCCAACTGTTCACAAAGATTTAGCTTACATGTTTAATTTTAAGATACTTTCTTTCTCAGATTAAAAAAACTGTACATTATACAGCATTATCTTGTGATTAAGGTTTTTTAATCTCTTATGGTTGCCTGTTAACTGTATGACTAGTGTAATTGTAGAACCAGATACAACTCACATATATGGTACACTGCTGGACAATGCACATGACAGAGATTCTAATGATCTCGGTCCTATAGTGTCATAGCTCATAGCACTGAAATTCTTAATATTTTCAGAAACTGATAGTCGGTTTATTGGGATGCATGCTTATTTGCACATATTTTATCTGCAAAACTTTTGTTCCAGGCTAACTTACCCAAAGAGATATCTGATTACCTGAATAAGATGAGTGCGAGGGTACCAAGAATAAAGCCTGGAAGAGCAACAGTAGACTACCTTACAAAAATACAAACATCAACACGTTTTTGGGGTAGGTGTCCTTGAAGAAAGTTTACCACATTGTCAGATTTTGTTATGATTTATCCTTCTTCTGCACTTTGTGGTTTGTACCTTTTTCTCTAAGCAAAAAGATAATCTCTTACATTCCAGGAGGTCTACTTCTAAGCTTGCTTGCAACTTCCTCGTTATTGCTTGACCGATATCTCAGGCAGATAAATGAAGGGTTTTCAATAGGGTTCACATCAGTCTTGATTATTGTGAGTACATCTCGAGCACTCTCTTAGTGTACCTTGTTACTGTGAAAATTAGTTGTTGAACAGCAGCTATTATGCTGTCTTCATCAGCTTTTTTGTCTATGTTGGCATCTGTGGTTGTCCTGGATCAGATCTTGCCATCTTGGCAATGGGAACTGATTCTAAATTTCTGAATGATCCATACATGAGCATGTGGCTTCAATTCTAATGCCTTTACAGAATAATTTGAAATCCATGGTTTTCCATATTTTGTTTGATAATAATGTGAAGTTGCAGTAGCACTAAAAAGCTGGAACCAATTCACTTAAACATTTAAGACTAAGTTTGAATTTGATAATTATCCGCAAGTTTTACTTGTATTTATAGTATAGTAATGAATTATATGAAAAATAATGATTTTAGGTGGGCTCAATTATTGAGCTTAGAAGATCATATCAAGCATACAATGTGATGCCAGCACTGAGCAAAGTTCTGAGGAGATATGGTGCTTAAGAGTATGTAAGTGCCTAAGCGGATACGTTGGTGATGATGGCACCATCCACTAGGTACTTTAACTTTTCTGCAAGGTTTATCAATATTTAAGATAGCCATAGTTTCCACTTTGGTCTTGTATAAAGAATTGTGACATGGAAATTTTTTTTATGGGGTTACAGCTCGTGGTGTTGCAACTTGCAAGGTCGATTGGCCCTGACACTTGGCAGTTGGCAGTATAGCACGCTATGATGAGAAGCTTACCACTCGAACTCCTGTTAGATTCAAAGATAGAAGCAACATGGCTTTAACATCAGACTTTATTGACAAAGTGAACTGAGGAAACATGTCCAGCAAAACAAGGAACATGGTTTACATTGGGTGCTTAGCTTTTTGTGTATTTGGGCACCATCGGGGGAATTATGATTGCAAGTGGTCGAAAAACCTCGATATCTTAATTGCCATATCGTATCTCATAGCTTTTTTTTTTTTTTTTTTTTTTTGAGGCAAATTGTATCTCATAGCTAAGCTGTTGGGATCTGTAATTCTCCGCCGTTCAAATGCTCTGAAAGGAAGGACCTCTGGATAAGTCCTTTAATCGTGTGTTTGGGCGTGAACACATTGTTGTTGGACGGGCTGTAGTTGAATGTTGGAGTGTACATCTCGGACGGCTGAGCTGGTCTCGACGAAGAGCTCTGCATTGAAGTTCATTTTTGTTGTGCCTGTGAATGGCCAAAATCTCACTTTCATGTACAACTTTTGATCGGATGGAGATTGCTTTTTTAATGCGTGTGGTTAGTCAATGGTATACGGTAACAGTCGAGGAAGCACATTCATGTCGTCTTCGTTTAATACTTCACATTGCAGATCGAACGTCGTGTATCGCCCAACTTGACCTGAACATTTAAGGCAAACCGTGTCGAACGAACGACCGCCATCGTTGTTGCTACAACATTTTCAGGTACAACGTTGTCAGCCCCGTCGTCGTTACACTTTTCTCGCCAAAATCGTAAATGCGTACGTGTGGGCAACCGCGTGTCCGGTGTCCAGCACCCGTCGACGGTTCCAACTTCCAAGCACCCTCGCCATCGACGACGCAACGAGACGACCGTCGTTGGTTGCCGTGGCCGCGCGCCGAGCAGAGAAGCCGCTTTGGCCTCACCCCCTCCGCAGTCGTCGCGGCCAGCGTCAGGCAACAGCCAACGCGCAACCTTGTGGGAAACGGCTCCACCCGGAAACACCGCAGCGCAGAGCAAGCAGCCGTGAAAGTCAATCCGCGCCCTGCCCGTCCTTCGGTCCCTCCTTCCCCTTCCGCTCGCCCGTCGCGTCAGACGACTCCACCGCCCGCACGCCCCCTCCCCCGCGACCGCGACGACGCGTTCCGCCTGCCTGCCCCCGCGACGCACCTAAGTAAACCCCGTCTCCCCGGCGCAAGCGTCAGTCGAATCTCCGGGCCCCGCTTGCTTCCCCTCCTCCCCTGCCTGCGGCACCTGGCCGCGGGGCTCCATGGGCGCGTCCTCCAGCCGCCGCCGCCGGGACGACTACTACCCGCCACCGCCGCACCACTACTCCTCCTACCCGGCCCCGCCACCGCCTCCGCCGCCGCCGCACCACCACCACCACCACCCGCCGCCTCCCCTCCGCCGCCGCACCACCGTCCTCCCCCTCCGCCGCCGCCCTCCTCGTACTACTACCACCCCGCACCCGCCGCCCCCGCACGCGTACCACGGCCCGTGGCACCCCGCGCCCGCGCCGCCGCCTCAGCAGCCGCAGACGCTCACGCTGACGGGGCCTCCGCCCGAGTTCGTGGAGCACCAGCAGGCACAGAAGGTGAAGAACTACGTCAATCTGCACAAGGACACCATCAGGCTCGTACCCGACGAAGCTGACCCCGAGCGCCGCCTCGTCGCCTTCACTTTCGACGCCATAACCGACGGCAGGTGAGGTCGGCTTGTGCTGCTGTTGCTATGTGCCTTATCACACTGTGGCTGCTGCTTACTGGAATTTGAGATTTATAATTTGCTTCATGTAGGTGGCTAATGATTAATTAAACTTAGACATTTACTGTTTTTAGACCAAAGCTCATCACCTACCTTTCTTAGAAAGTCCAGTAGTAAGATTGGCGATCCAGCAGCTTGGAATAGAATACTAACAGTGGAGCTCTGTGTAGAGGGATATGCTTTCATTTAGAAAATTCTGGGTGCTTCATTACAATTGCTGACTTATTATTGTTTTGTATGATGCTTCAAGTTCGTAGATCAGTAATTGTTTTCCACTTCCATAATAAATTTCTGAGAGAAAACGGAGCAGATGAATAGTAAGTGTGAATAGAGTAGTGCTCTCAGAAGTTTAATGACTTACCCAGAATGCTACTCCCTCCAATTTTTTTTTACATGTCACATTAGTATTAGTCGTCTCCTAAGTCAAACATTATTACTTTCGACGATCCATTTTTTAAAAAAAATCTTATAATTTTGCAACATGTGAATTACATATTATGAAAGTATTTCTTATTAGTGAATCTAAAGAAATAAATCTTTGTCATTAATCTATATAATTTTTTTATATAGATTGTCAAAGATACAGATGATTGAGTTAGGACAAACCTAATAGGACTTGTAAAAAAGAATGGGGGAGTATATAGGGAGAACAACAATAGTTTGAATTTTCTTTTCTTGCTCAGGTTTATCATATGTTTGTTATTCTTAGCTTAAAGTTCTTTGCAATCTGAAATATAGATCACATGACTTCATGTTCAACCACAGTAACCACCACATTTTGTTTATTATTACTGCAACGGTGCAACCATTGCTCAAAATCCTGTTGTTACTGCTGGGCAGGTTTTTAGTTATAGTTGCAGCTAGATCTTCTTGTCAGTTAGGCTGTCGAAATTTTGATAGAAAAATCAAATTTGGGATTGGACATGTAGCTGGTCGGCTACCAGCTCCTATAGCAGTTGTTTACGAGGCTACTGAAAAGTGTTTCTTTAGAAAAATCATATACATCATTCCCTTTTAAACTAGTGGCATGGGTGTAACCTATTGCATTTCTTTTGAAAAAATGGCATTTTACTAGAAAAAAAATTCCAAGGGCTCTAGTGCTCAACAATGTCCACCTACTCACCTAGATGGTAGCTGTTTAAAGAGTATCCATGCTTCTTTACTAGCGCTAGCTGCTGAGCACGGTTGCAGCCGCCAGGTACTGCATAAAATCGTTTTACGTTTACTTTTTATAGTCCTAATTAGCTCAAGCAGTTGTGTTTAAGCTTTTTAGCAGAAGGGGCATGTGGCAGCAGCTCAAAATTTTGCCATGCATGCAATGCCGGTCTCCCTTTTCTTTTTGAGGAAGCAACAATCTCCATCGCCGGTATGGCTGCTTAGTTATGCTAGTTGCCATCCAAAAGGACGTAGTTGTCATTTTCTTTTAGGCTGTCCAGGACTTTCTTTGACTGTCTAGCCCAGACTCCTCCCCCCTCTCACCTAAACTTTGTGGTTTACGGCTATCTGGAGTAGTAGTTGCGTAGTCATTCTAGATATTGCTCTCCTATTAATATGAGTGTTTATTACTTTAGTTACCGTTTAACATCAGTTGACACTTAAACTTGTCCATATATTTTGCAGTGTGACTATATATTACTTCGCCAAGGAAGGAAAGGATTGTAGTTTTTCTTCAGAATACCCAGAATTACAGACGCCAACAAAGATACCCTTCGAGAAAGGGTTGGCCCAAAGGTTTATCCAGCCCTCTGGATCTGGTGTTGACTTGGGATTCTTTTCTCTGGATGAGCTTTCGAGTTCATCAGGGGAAGTGTTCCCACTTGTTGTTTATGCAGAAGCATATCCATCTCCAGAGGAAGGTGGCCCGTCAGTAAACTCCACTCGTGCGCAGATTACTCTTGCTATTTTGGAGAGGCATAACAACGACCTTCAAGTCAAAGTTGTGAAGCAAATTTTGTGGATTGATGGCGTGAGGTATGAGCTACAGGAAATTTTTGGTATGGTCAACTCCACTGAATCAGATGTTGCTGATGCTGATGCTGATGACACGGGGAAGGAATGTGTTATCTGCTTGACAGAACCAAGAGACACTGCTGTTATGCCTTGTAGACATTTGGTAAGTACATGATTTGCTGTATGTGCCTTTTAGATCTAGCTTCTGTTACCTTAGGTTTTGTCTGATTGTTCCTTTTTATCCAGTGTTTATGCAGTGAATGTGCAAAAACTCTACGGTTTCAATCAAATAAATGCCCAATATGCAGACAGCCTGTTGAAAAACTAATGGAGATCAAAGTTAGAGGTCCTGAGCCATAAAGGAGAGTTGGCTGGTATCGTTGCTGCTGCACTATGTTATGTAATTGCCCATAATCCTATATCAACATCGATCTTGAAGTGTATAGTTCTGTTGATGGTTGTGAACTTGTGATGATGTGGTCAAGAAATGAACTGTGGTCAAGAAATGAACTGTGAAGATCTTCATTTGGCATTTTATTGATTTTTCTTGTTATAGTACCCCCTCCATCCCAAAAGAGTATCGTTTTTGCTATGAATACGAACATACATTTGTCAATATTCATAGCAAAAACGCCAATCCTTTTGGGGCAGAGGGAGTATATTAGAACACGGCATCTGAAAACTACCTTGTCCTAGTTTTGTGCCTTGACAAAGGTAATTTTACACGTTTTTCCCCCCTGGCCAATTGTCATCTTTATACTTTGCTTGACATAGACTTTCCTTTCCATGTTCCATGCACGTTGTTGTCCTTCACATTTTACTTGTACTGTGATGTTGCAATTTCTTTCGTTTTCACGGGTATCTTGGTGATGTTTCTGTCTAGTAAATCCTGGTAGTTGCATGATAGTTCTGTTTCTGTGAGCATAACAAAGCGTGTTTTTCCACATTTATTACTGCAATATTTTGTGTACTGCTTATATATCAACTGGGTACAACTCAATTGACATGTAGTTGGTCATCTATCTGGAATCTGGAGTTAAAGTGGTATGCTGTGTTTCAGGTAAATTTGAACGAAAGCATCGCTATTGTGTTTAGGTCATCTGCTGCACTGAGTGGACTATTGGAGTGAAAGGTGTGTAAAGTTCACTAGTGCTCTGAACCCAGCTTAAATATCCTTATTAGATCCTTCCATTGACCTGTTGCATCTTTACACAATTTATGCCATCAAGACAACTATAACTAGTTGATGTTTTGTGTGCAGTAAGTAGCCCCACCCACCCCTGATACGTACTATAAAAAATATGAATGAAACTAGTGATCTGCACCCTTAGTCCAGATAAGAACATGCAAAGATCCACTTGGTGTTATCATTTAATGTGCCGTAAAGTTTTGCCTCTCTCTTTGTGAAGTACTACAACGGATGTTGATTTTTCTATTTAATTATTCAGTAAACAAAACCAAAATTTCGGTGTTTTCGTTGAGCCGCCAGATGAGCATCTGATATCCCGATCAAAGTATATAGCTACTAGTTCAGTACCACCAAAGTTTTGGCATAATTGATCTTCTTTTTCATCATATATATGTTCCTGTCTACGTGGAAAACCGAAATTGCCTTATTTATAACTCAATCGTCCCAACATATTTATTAACGACTATTGTTTGTTTATGCTTTTCCACTTGCTGGACGTACTGATGTTTGAATAATGAGTTGGGATGCGTTCGCTTCACCATGCAGACTACTGTTTCTTCGAAAATAAGGAATCTCTAAATTCGTCGCTGTATGTACCATGTGAATAGGCCGCCTGTGTTATTATGAGATAAGCAGATTTATAGGCCGCCTGTGTTATGACTTAGGAGTACTCCGTATGAGATAGGCAGATAAGTAGTTGAATACCAGAAAGGCTACAATGGGTCAGCTCGTACGGACTCCAGTGTCCCTTTCGAAACATGTATAAAGGAACTTTTTAAAGTTTTTTTCGCAGATTTGAAGACACGGTAGCCACATAACACACGGTCAAACATAATTCGACCTTGGAATAAGTATTTTGACTGTTGGCAAGGATTATTAGAGTTACATGTTACTTTCTCCTTATTATAACCAAAGCCGGCTTGCCGGATCTTTCACATGTCCTCGAACTTTAGTTTAGGTACGCGCATGTGTTAATGGTTGTTTGCATTGTATTGTGTAATTCTTAAGGAAACAAATATTTTTGGGTTAAGAGAGCGTTTGGGAATAATAATAAGTTGTTCGGTGATTTTGGTTGATGGGCTGATTTTGGTGATGGAATAGTTTTATGTGAGAGAGAAATAAAATTTAAAAATAAGATAAAAAGCCAAGACAATGACGAACACGGCTTAAGTATTTAGAGTTTTATTATTAGACCGTTGACATGGATTACTGTTATTAGAAAGTACAAAACGAAAAGACATATGTCTCCTCTGTTTAGTACTGTATACAAGTTATAAGCCGTATCATATTTGTTTTTTAGCTTATTCTGATGTACTATTTATTCCTATCGCTCTCATTTCTACTAAAAGACAGAAGCTAATCTGATTGTGCTTTTACTCTTGCAGTTTATCGCTGTAGTACCAAATAGGGTCTAGAGAGTATATTAACAGCAAATGATGTACAGTAGTAACCTGCTTTGGTACGGGAAATACGACATCCACAGTCCGCACAAAAAAAGCACGTCGTTTTCAGGAAACTCTCGGCCGGCACACACACAAAAAGCACATTCCTCGGCAAGGCAACAACATTTCTGAAATGAAGAAATTCTGCGCTGCCGACCACCGGACCGACGATGTGGCGACCGACGGAATGAAATTCCGCGCTGCCGACGACCACCGGACCGACGACGGATGTGGCGACCGACGAAACGCTGAGGAGCACCACGAATAACCGCACCGGATAGCTGGGGGACGTGCGCTCGTCACTCGGCGGCACGCACCTGTCACCTCGTCACTGACAGCTCTTCTTGTTAGTAGACGACACCGGTGGTCCGTACGCGTAGCGGAACGAACGCATGTTACCCGCTCTGATGTGTTGACAGCCGGGTGACGACGGCTCCCCGTCGCCGTCGCCGGTCACGGTCCAAGTAGCCGCGCAGCCATCCTGCACGCACTCCTGCTACTTGTACCTCGTCGGCACCCGCCATCCCGCAGCCGCAGCGGCTGCCAACGAGCGGCCCCCCGGCGCGCGCGTCGGCTGCGCACGCACGGCAGCCACACAGCGGCTGGTCGAACCGAACGAAGTGGTCACTGGCTGTGTCTGGTGAAGCGGGTGGCCGGCCTGCTCTGCAACGTACGGGCGCCCCCAGCTCCACATCGGATGCCGAGCAGGTCGACGTGGAGCGCGCGGCGCCTCTGCCTGTGCCTGTGCCTGTGCCCCCGGCTCATATCGGGAATTCGGAATCCATCTGGTTCCGGATAGGAGCAACCGTACCAAGCCAACCCGATCGGAGCGCGCGGTGATGGCAACCACTGTGGCGGGCACCGTGCGTGAGACGACAGGTGGCCCAGCCGGTGAATTTCCAGCGATTCTGACCGGCCTAAAAGATTCTGCCTTGCCTCGGGTCCTCTGGTAGTAGTACGTGATTCCATTCCGTTTAATACTAGACATTTAGGACGACGGACATGCACCAATAATTAGCACCACCTCGGCTTCCAATCAGTGTGCATCGATCGATCGAGCCCGCCGCTTAGTACCACTGGTACTTGCTCACTGAGACGGCTAGGCAACACAGCGGGGCCTTTTTTGTTTCGCAACAGTTGATTGCTGCAGCGTGCGTGGCCTACAAGAACATGCTAGCTGCTGATGTCTGATTTGATTGATGCCGAGAGGAACAAAACAACGAACAAGGCAGGCAGGCGGTGCCCGATCCGGACGGCTCCTCCGTGCGGCCACCCTGGCCATCGGAATCGAGCCATGTGGGCAGCGGAGATCCCGGGCCCCGATCGCGGGTTCCACGACGGCTGGCTGCCCGGTGCCCGTGCCTGGTTTCGCTTCGGTGGCGGACTCCGCGCCGGAGCAGCCTCATCCGCTTTTTTCTTCCGCCTCAGCTGCTCGAGCTCGGCAAGGGATGGATAATGCCGGGCGCGGACACACACGGACCCCAGACCACCCACCCGCCGTCCCTCTCCCTCGGACAGGACATGACATCATCCATTGCGAGTCGTTAATGCCATGCACTCATGCCTGTGTAGACGTGTACGCGCAGCGCATGCATAGCATATGGTTTGCTTTGCTTCCTACCGAAGGTTTGCTTGCTACTACTAGCAAGAAATGGTTCATCATGCGATCCCTATTCCTGCCTGTCACGCATAGCATAATGCCCTGCTGCAGCGCCCAAAGATCAGATCAGATCACACGACAACGAGCGGTTGCGGTTCAAACTCGTCTGATCCGATCAACCGACCTACTACCAGCCGTGTCGATCGGGCCGCATGTAGGGACCTCAGTCATCGTAGCAGCTGCAGCAGCTGGAACTGCTACAAGCTCTCTGGGCGCAACTCACTCTCGCTTCACTTCTCAACGAACAACACGTCGCACACAGGAGTATATAGTATATTATCTGACATGTGGGGCCTCGTGGCCGGTGGCGGAGGAGGATGATGGGTCACAATGGCAACGGGTATGTACCCGATGGATACTAGTCATCCATACCCGTATTCACTAGGTCAAATCCATACCCATCGTTACCGCTGGATACTGATTTCATTCCATACCGCATTCGGCGGATAATTTTTACCCGACGGGTAATCCATACCCGCAATATACACCCGGTTCATGGACTATATTATATACTTGTATGCTTATATGGGCCAAATACTAAGCTTGTATGTAGCCAAATTAATGAACAATACACTAGAGTTCATTATTATATGGGCCAAATTAATGGGCCATACGCTTTTTTAAATTAAAAATTGTAGAGACAAAGCTATATTTATGAGGGTATTTTCTACCCGCTGGTGCGCTGGTATGGATACTACACTTCCATACCCGTATTCCGTCATACCCGCCGGATACAACATTGTACCCATTAACGTATCCACGGATACCAAATCGCGTTCCATACCCGTCACTTTATCGGGTAAAAACCCATCGGGTTTTCGGGTTTCAGTACCCGTTGACATCTTAAATGATGGGGGCGGCGGGCGCGCACTGCCTGTGCCTGGACAGCGGCGAGAACGGAGCGGATTGCGAACATGTGCAGGGGACCGCGCCGGGCGCCTCCCCACATTCGTGGGGCCCATGACCTTTCCGGGCCGGGATTGGCCAGCTGCTCTGCGAGGGCCCCACACCCAGCCCTCAAACTGATGACACCAGAAAAGGGGAAGGGGACTCGCCGCTGTTAAAGCGCCGACCCCCTTCGTCCGAGCGCAGAAGGGCCAGCCGCCGCGACATCACGCAAAGCCCTCCTCCCTCTCTGCTTGCTCTGCCCGTCTCCTCCTCCCCACCCATTGCCGCCACAGCTCTCCGAGCTCGCCGCCGCCGCCGCCGCCGCCTCGGCAGTCAGCACAGCACAGCAGCATCAGGAAGGAAGAAGACCAGGCGAAGATGGCGGTGGAGACGATGCTGGAGGACGACGTGTTCTTCGCCGAGCTCAGCAAGCGGATATCGCTGCTCATCACCGACGACGACGAGGGCGGCGCGGACTTCGCCGCCGCCGCGCAGTTCTTCCCCGCCTCCGTCTCCGCCGCCGCCGCGCAGCCCCTCCCGGTGAGCCTCGATCCGTTCCCTCCCCTAGTCCCTCCTCGATCGTCTCCTTCAATTCAACCAAATATGTCCATGCACGTGGTGTGCTCGTCAGTGGGTGGGTGGGCTCAGGTAGGCAGGCAGGCCCAGGCGAAGACGCCATAGCTTCTGTTGCGGCTGCGGTCTCGGAGCTTCTCGGTAGTTAGTTGGTTGGTTGTTGCAGCTTGACAACGAGCTCAGATCAAACAAACCCCTGCCTGCACTGCCTCTGCCAGCACATGGCTGCAATTGAACACAACCTCACCAAACGGCGCGACCGTTGGTTCCGCTCACCCAATCCTAATTAAGCAGAGCAATAGAACAACTCAATCAAGGAGAAGAAGAAAAAATCAGGGCAGGAATCTCGATCATGCTGGTCTAGTTGTGTGTAGTGGCCAAGTAGTTTTAGGGACCTCGGAGACTCGGAGCAATTAGTGCTGTAGTGTAGCATCAGAACTGAACACCACGCGTTTCCAGAGTATCCCTACATGACACTTGCGCATGTGCATACGCGCAGGATTTTAGGAGGATAAGGATTCATTCAGGCATGCTAGTCGGCGGCGATACTCGCAATAAGTGCAGATGTGAGCTACTCGCTGATAGTCGTTTGAATTAGCGAGAGATTATAATGAATTGAACACCTTTTTTTGAGGGGAAATTGACCATTTTGGAGGTACTAGTACAAATGCTGCCACCAAACTCTGTTGGGCCGGCCGCCAGCCTCAGCAATCCTATCTGAAGGAGGACCCAGATAAAAAAATCTTCTGTATATAAATCTAGTAGTTGAATCCGGCCGGGGAGAATCTCTCGGCCGGCCGGTTCATGTGAAACTCCGGTGTCGGCCGTATATGGTCATGGGTGGCACATAGTACGGAGGAGTGGTTCCGTCGTCATTGGAGTACAGTAGCAGTACTATGTGATGTCTACTACTGCTACATACTGAACGATGAGTTTAGTTGATCGCACCTAGTCAATGACACTAGTAATAGTAGGGCCTCGTTTAGATGTTAGGAATTTTAGCAAAAGTAACTCCCATGAAGACTCCCAGAAGACTTTTTGTTTGTTTGTGGTAAATATTATCCTACCACGGGGTAACTAGGTTCAAAAAGAATCGCCTCGTAATGTACATCTAAAACTGTGTAATTAGTTATTTTTTTTACCTACATTTCATACTTCGAACATACGCTCTTTGGTGTATTTAATGTGATGTGATGGAGAGAGGGTGAAAAAAGAGTTAGAAACTTTAGCCAACTAAACGAGGCCTAGATAATGGATTAGAACAGCTAATTTTGTGCGAGACGTGAGCTCGGCCGATCGACTGGCGAGGCGAGTAGGAGCCAGCAGTCGATAGGTGTCCCTTTCCTTACCGTTCCTCAAGTAGAAACTTGCAAGGTACGCCTTCCCACCACGGCACCGCCACGCATGGCTGTCCGCGGACCGCGTCACTGCAGCAGCTTAAAGCTCAGGATGTCCATCTCATGAGCCTCATCCGCACATGCGCCCCCAAACAAACCTCCAGTTGATCAGCCTGCTTGTTTTTTTTTTTTTTTTTTTTTAAGATCCGGTTTTCCGGCTTTGGTTATATTAAGAAGAAGAGAGTTTACAACAACAAAGACCCACATGTAGCGGACCGCTACGGGGGCAAAACACCGACGCCAACAGCAGAGTGAACTCCACACAACGCCTTGGCAAGGTTACGACGCCAAAAACGCCGCCGTCGCTAGTCCAACGGACCCGGGTTTTCACCGTGGAAGAAAACTAAAACACGACGCCCCACGTCAGGAAAGCGGCGCCGCGGCAGCGCCGCCGTCGCCAAGCTTTTCGCCCTTGGGACCCGGTCGAACATTGGCTCGGGATCCCGAACTCGGGGAAGTCGCCACCGCGTCGCCGCCGCCCATCATCCTGGGCTTTTCGCCGAGAGGTATCGACGCCGCCCGGCCGCGACCGCAGCCGCAAAGCTGCGTCGCCCACCCCACCGCCAAGCCAACATGCCGAAAAAAACCGGCTATCGCCGCCGCTCGCTCGTCCACCCGCCGCACGACGATTGCCATCTTAAATCATCGCCGGCCGCACCTCGCGGGCGGCTCAACCACGGAGCACGAACAAGTCGCTCTCACCGGGGAGTCCCCACATCGCCTGGTTCCCATCGGGCATCACGGTTTCCACCGGCGACTCAACCACGGAGCATAGACCCGGAGGGTCGCCCTCACCGGGATCTCACTCAGACAACCCGAGCGCCGGGGCGGGATACCCACCACCCTCCGGATGCCGATGCAAGGAAAGCCCGGGCCGCTAGGGCAATGAGGGAGGGACGGCAAGAAAGGAACCGCCCCTCGGCGCTGCCGCCTAGCCTCCAACGCTAACGCGCCACCGCCGCGTGTCGCCGCCCGGCGACCACGCCCCGCCATGAGCCCGCCGGCAAGACGGCCAGTCAAGGGTCCCGGATCGAACCGGAAATCCGGGGCCCCAAGCCCGCACCGCGCACCATGGCCGGCCTCACGGAGACGCCACCGGCATGTGGGTGCGAGTCCGGCCGCCAGCGCTGGGATCCGGCCGACGGCCGCGAGATCCGGCCGCCGGCCCGATCCGGCCGCCCAGCTCGTAGCGAGCCCAGCCGGCCTATCCGGGCGCCACCGAATCCGGGGGGAAAGGGGGAGCGAGGAGAGGCCGCCGTCGCCATCCCCCGCCCCGCCGGGCCACGGCGCCGCCGGCGCCGTCCCTCGCCGCCGCGCCCAGTCCCACGCGACTCGGCGAGGTCAAGCCGAGCCGGCCGCACCGAACCGCGCCGCCACACCACCAACGAGCGAAGGGGCCCCACCGCCACCATCCCGGCGGGCCGCGCGGCCTTGCCGGCGGCTTTGCTCCGGCGGGCGCGGCCGGAGGAGAAAGGGAGGGGAGGGGCGCGACGGCGGTTAGGGTTCCCCGAGCCGCCCGCGTGGGGAGCGGCGCGAGGGTCACGGGTCCCCTGCTTGTTTTAATTATATATAAATAGAGTACATGCTCCCTGTCCCGTACGCACACGGCGCTTAATTAACTGCAGTAGTCCTAGAAGTATTAATTAGCGTGGCTCCAAAGCACTCGATTAGTAAAAGTTAACTAACTACTACTGTACAGTGTACTATACTCGATCGTCATCACTGTCCTAGCTACCAACACGGCTAGGTACACATATGATTGCCCAGACTAACCACTTGCAACGATATATAGTTGATCACGCTTTGCATGCATGGCGACATGCGATCCGTCGTCGTCGTCGATCGAGTCGAGTGGCGATCGATCGATGTTGCTTCGAGGCTTGGATCACCCTTTATTAGCATTGCTTGCACACTACACCTCATCATTCATGCGACCCGTTCCGGGCGTACGTCGCTGTTGCTACTTGCTAGTAACAGCAGAGGACTATCATGGGCATCATATCCATCGACGACCGGAACGTGAACGGCCGGTGCTGTTGTTTAATTAATTAATTATTCCTCTCCAGCCGGCCGGCACGGGCAGGTCGATCGATCTGTGACAAGATCCGGTGCCGAAATCTTTGCATGCACGCAAGTGGTAGTCATCAGTCATGTTCCCGCCCGGCTACTGCAATCAGCTAGTTGATACAGCTATCGGCCACCGATCCATCTCCATTGTTTTCGTATTTTTATAACTAAAAACTTTGCCCTGATCGCATCACATCATGTGCGACGGTGCGAGGCGTCGACACGAACCGCCAGCTAATTAACGGCCTGGCCGGATTGATTGGATTGGCTCTAACCAAAAAAAAAAACAACCTGCATGCAGGGGGGTTCGCATCGTCGCGCGCCCATGTGCCGTCTCTGCAACAGGATTGGGGCGCGTCGCTGCTGGCGCCACCGGCCTACGCGTTGTACCACCACGGCGCCAGCTGCTACGGCGGGGACAGCGCGGCGACGGCGGCAGCGGCAGCGTGGCAGCAGCTGCAGCTGCAGTGCGGCAGCAAGGGGCACCGGCGTGTTCATCCCGCGGTCCACGCCCGGGTCCGCACACCCCAAGAAGAAGGGCAAGAACAGGGGGGCGCCGCCAAGGCCGCGCGGGCGGCGCAACAGGCGGCCGGCGCAGGCGCGCCACCCAAGAAGCGCGTCTGATTTCACTTCACGATCATTAATGAATGAAATCAGAGAAAAAAAACGGAGGAAAAAAAAAAGCACTACTAACTCCAGTTCAACAACGGTGCTGAACGAAGAAGTGCTCGTCGGAATCAGCCGGCCGGGGATTAGCTTAATCTGTTTAATTAATTAATTAATTTTCAATATTATTATTATTACTGCTATTCTTATATATGGTAAATAATAAACCATTGTAACTCCCCTGGGTTAAAATGTGTAGTATAATGTGAGCCCCAGGGGAGGACTGTGGGCTGCTGGAGCACCACCTCACGAATAATCTCGATTTATGTGTATAGTAGTAAGCTTGTAGTGTGATTGGTGGTGCCGTAGTTTTCTTCTTGGCTAAGTCAATTTATTAATTGTTCTTTTTTTTTGTATTTTTTTTTCTTTCTCCCCCCCCCATTTTTGTAAGATGAAGAAATGAATGAATTACGAGTACTATGCTATTATCATTGGTGTACTACTGCTACTACTATACTGTACTACTCCTACTCTAGAAGTACCGCATTGCAGTGGTTTGGAGAGTGGAAATGTCAAATGATGTGCAATGATTGGTGTACACATAAACTGATGTACTCCTACCTCGCGCTTCGTGCTGATCCCCTTTCGCATGTGCCAATGATGGTGGATGGAATGGAATCACGCACGCAGGTGCGTGCATGGATTCGGTGTGTTTGGTGGCTGAAAAATGGGCCGAACCGCTAGAATGGGCTTCCTTTTTGGGTGTTTGGTCCAAAATTCGAAGTGGAGCAGTTTCCACTTGGGCCATCCCGGAGTCGCCAGATAGCACTGCCGGGAGGATCGAATCGCAGGGTGGCGATTCATTCTGGCCGTGCTCCGCGCCACACGCCACGCCGGCCTTCGTGTCCTCCGCCGCGGTGAGATCGGGGCAGCGCTGCGTGTCCTCCGTGCACCTCCGCCCACGTTAAAATGGAAGTGCCGCGCAGCTAGCCGGTGAGATCGGGCGGCGCCGCCACGTTCTCTCCGGGCACGGCGAGAAAGACCGGCGGGCAGATCGATCTCCTTCGCCGAGTCCGGTGCTACCTAGATCCCGACGAAGCCGGCTTTATGGGAGGCGAGCGCGGCTTCGTCTTGCGGGCCGGTCGTCGGGCGGGGAAGCGGAGGAGCACCTCTTCCACGAGCTCCACCGCAACGCCTCTGCCGCCATGGCGCTTTGCTCCGCCGCTTGGTCGGAAAGTCGGATCCACGGCTTCGCCCGTGGGTCGCGAATCAAACAAGAGGGATCCCGACCGCTACCCGGAGGGAAAGGAAGGGAAGGAGAAGATCCGGATCTGCGAGGAGAGTTGGTGGCGGGCAAGATTCGGGATCGACAAAGAGAAGGGGATCGAGGGGAGGGGATGCTCGACGGCTAACGGTAAAATCGAATGACCGCCCGGATTCCAAGAGGACCGAAAATATGCAACCAATTTTTTTTTTTTTCGCGGCATATGCAACCGAAGTTTCTTTACGGAAAAAATGCATCTCACTTTTGAGGAATAAAAAAACGTTTATCGATCAACATTTATATTCTTCTAACAATTTTGATTTAAATATATTTCATTATTGATTTAGTGCAATCAGACGTCCAGTTTGATATAGTTTTTGAGACGTCTTTGGAAGAGAGAAGGGGGAGGGAGAGGGATGATGGCAAATGAGGTATGACATGTGGGCTCCACTATAGGGTAAGTTTACCATATCAGAGAAGAGGTGACCCTATCAAAACAATTCAGCTAACCAAACACTCCCATCTCATAACCAGACTACAATGAGCCACCAAAACAAAAAGCAACCAAACAAACCCAAGTGACTAGATTTGGCCCGGTTATTCCCCGCCGCGCAAAGCGATGAGCTAGCCAGGCTACAATTAGCACCGAAACCAAACACACCCACACGGGACACGTACTATACGAATCCAGATCTGGGAATGGCGGATCTTTGGCCGCCGTTGTTGTTGCCGCCACCCCGCAAGGTCGCAACATGGGGGAGGCGGCGGCGGCGCCCAGTTTCTGTGTTCTTCCGGCCCGGCGCCCGGGGATCGGGGGACACTAGACCCGGCATGGCACAAGATCACGGTTGTCGGTCTACGATAGTACTCGTCGGTGGCGTGTGGTGGATCCCGGGCGGGGGTTTGGTTTGGGATTCGGCGAGGTTAACAGTGTCGGACGCCGTGATTGGAGGAGCACAAGTACTACGTGCGGCGGAATGCCAAGGATGGATGGACGGCACGACGGCCGTGCTTGGTGCTTCAGGGCTTCCCAACGCTCCAGCATGGTGTACTGCCCTAGTGTACACGTCTGCATTAGATGTCCATGTGGCAACGAAGTGCTGCCCTGCAGTTGTAAGGTCCTAGATGGCTAGAGGGGGGGGTGAATAGCCTATAAAAAATTTCTACAAGCTCAACTAAACAAACCAATTAGTATAAAACACACTACGTAAAGCGGTTTTGCACTAGCTCTAATGGTCAAGCAAGCCTTCTAGTGACAAGACTAAATAATTCTATGATCTCTAGTCCACTCAAGGTCTATGTCACTACTCTAACTAATAAACAATCCTAATATGGTCCTTATGCTAGCAAGAACAACTACACAAGGCAAAGCTAGCTCTCTACACAAAGTAAACTAGGAAAGTAAGGCAAGAGTGAGAAGCTCGTTATACCGCCTTGTAGAGGATGTCAACCAATCACTGGGATGAAGATGAACAATCAATCACACGATGGTGATTTGTTCACCCGGAGTTCGCTTGTACACCGACAACTACTCTCCGGTTGTGCCGACCAACACAAGGATGGTGTTTGAGCTAGGCGGTGCCCTTGCTAGCCTCAACACACCACTCAACAAGTGTGGTACCCGAAGCACGAGCAATGTATTCCTTGCACTTTGTCTTCCCCGACGAGGAGTGCGTAATCCTCTCACAAATCAACCGGAGGTGGCCAAGAAACAATCACCTCTTCTTGCCAACGCCTCCACCACTTCACTAAGCCGGCTAGGAGCGGTGCCTCCAAGAGTAACGGAAATCCACCGTCACAACACGATCCCCAAGTGCCTCTAGATGCAAGAACTCGATGCAATGCACTTGGATCACTCTTCTCTCAAGAATGAAGCTCAAATCAAGAGTGAGAGGGAGGGAGGCTTGCTTGCTTGCTCAAAGGTGTTAGGAGTGATTCAAAATGACCAAGAGAGAGAGCAAGTGGCGACCAAGGTGGTATATATAGGCCACACCACGAAATGTGGTGGAAAGGGTGGAAAACACATTTTTTCGCGGCTTTGACCGGGCCGGCGATCGACCGGACTCACCCGGAGTCCGGCCGGTGGGTCCGGCCACAACCGACAAGCCAAAACCGGCCGCTGGACCACGCCCTTGAGCGTCCGGTCACAGAAACCGATCGGTGCTTCCGGGCCAAGACCGAAAGCATCCGTCATCAAGGGCCGGCGACCCCCGGCGAAGGCTCCCAAACATGCTCTCGCCAGACGCGATCGACCGGGACCGTCCGGCCACTTCCGACCGACTTCCGGCCGGTGCGTCCCGGCCACGCCAGAGCTGCGAAAACTCGCCGCTTTGTCGCCGCCGTTCCTTCGCCTTTGCTCCAAACCGACTTCCGTCACTTGTTTCTTGTTGTCGACACGCCGAAGAACACCTCGACACCATGTGTTAGCATTTTCAAACCATTTTTCGACAAGGACGGAGTTAGCACTTTAGGTTAGAAGGCATGCATATGAGACTTGAACCTAAAGGCACGTGAGGATCGATATGTACGAAAGTTTTTCCCCTCTTTATAGTACGGCTTATCGATCCTATAATCACCCACACCCTCTATGGTGTCTTGGGTGTGAAATCAAAAAGCCCTATGGTTATACCTTTGTCTTGGGACCTTTGATCTCCAAACTCCACCGAGTTGCATGCTTGATCAACTTTTGGATCGCCTCGATCCATCCTCCATGATCACCATGCATCAACTCCCAAGACGCGACCAATCTCAATCTAATCAAACACTTAGCATCGAGAGATTAGTCCTTAGGTGTCACTAATTAGCCAAAACCAAACTAGAGATCTTCAATCACCCCCTTTTTGGTAATTGGTGACAACCCGCATAAAGGTTTTATGATTAAAGTTTTTTTTGAACATACAACGGTTGTCCAAGCATTTTGCTTACAATCATAGGATTGGACAATCATCATAGTTCGGTTTTGGTAGCAAGAGCTCCCCTACATGTATGCCATGAGTTTGGAACGAAGCATTGCATACATGTATGAATATTGAAATTGAGGGTGAGCTATGTTACAAAAATGATGCTTAGGGTGAAAGAAATGGACCTTTGAAGCGTGATACCAATCGAGTTGCGCCATTTTCACCATACAAGCATCAAGGTAACTAGATTTTCATCAAAACTCAAAGTACCACGTGAGATCACTTTATAAGCAAGGTACTTGAATTAAGAGCGGAATTTAGAAAATCTAGCTAGCTACTATGCATGCTAGATATCAACCACTTGTAAAGCATCTTACTCAACTAGCATACACCACACAAGCATGTATATAGAATTTAAATACATGTGCAATGAGCAAGTCATATGTTAGTGCACAATCAAATGCAACAAATTGTTTATGAGCTTGCTCCCCTACTTGTGTGAACCACTTGTTAACTCATGAACCACATGAGAGGTTTTCAAAAACATGTGAAATTTTTAATTTTCCAAAACCTTTCATGCACTAATCTCTCCCCCCCCCTTTGTCGACAATTTCCACAAAAGGTATGACCATGTTGTGTTATGGAAGAGAGAATAGTGCTCAAATTTGATCAAATTTGGATCACTTGTCAAACATATATTTCAGTTTGAACCAAAGACAAGCTTCTTCACACCTCATGACAAGGGTTATCTTGCCTATGTTGAAGTATATGTGTGAAAAGATAGCCAAATTCAACACTTGAGATTGCAAGCCCATAGACATGTCATATGTCATCACTAGGTCAATCAAACATAAAGAGCAATAGTAATGGCATACATACATTGAAATCCTTTTATTTTCCATGAATGCTTCCTAAGGCACAAGTTATATGTCTATATGTTCTAACAAGTCCTTAGTTATCATGAATGCCATGTCAAACAATGATACCTTTGCTTGCTTGATGGAGGGGCATGTCATGATAGTGAGGTGCATTCAACTCATGTTGGAGAAGTCAAGGATATTCAACTCATTTCTTAGCTTGCAAAACCTCTTCTCATCTAGTGGCTTTGTAAAGATGTCGGCCAATTGATCTTCGGTGCCAATAGGTTGAATAGCAATGTCACCCTTTTGTTGATGATCTCTAATGAAGTGATTCCTTATGTCAATGTGCTTGGTTCTTATATGTTGGACCGGATTTTAAGTCATCTTGCAAGCACTTTTATTGTCACAATACAAAGACACATGATAGAAATCAAATCCATAATCCTTCAATGTTGATCTCATCCATAGTAATTGTGCACAACAACTACCGGCACTAATGTATTCGGCCTCGGCGGTTGAAAGTGTCACACCGTTTTGCTTCTTTGAGGACCAAGACACTAGAGATCTTCCAAGAAATTGACAAGTGCCACTTGTGCTTCTTCTATCAACCTTGCATCCCCATAGTCGAGTCCGAATATCCAATAAGCTCAAAGTTTGACCCCTTGGATACCATAGCCCAACATTTTGTGTGTGCTTCAAGTACCTCAATATTCTTTTTGATGCGGTGAGATGACTCTCTCTAGGTGAGGATTGAAATCTTGCACACTTGCCCACACTAAACATCACATCGGGCCTAGAAGCGGTCACATAGAGTAAGCTTCCAATCAATGACCTATAGTATCTTTGATCAACCATATTGCCACTTTCATCATTGTCCAATGATCCATTGATACCATTGGTGTATTGATGCCCTTGGCATCTTGCAATCCAAACCTCTTGACCATGTCTCTAATGTATTTTCCTTGACTAATGAAGGTGCCATTCTTCTTTTGCTTGATTTGAAGACCAAGGAAATATGTAAGCTCTCCAAGCATAGACATTTCAAACTCTTTTGCCATCATCTTGGCAAACTCTTCACAATACTCTTGATTTATTGATCCAAAGATGATATCATCAACATATATTTGCAGGACAAATAAATTCTTCCCAATCTTCTTGGTGAATAGAGTAGTGTCAACTTTGCCCATCTTGAAGCCTTTCTTGAGTAAGAAGTCTCTCAACCTCTCATACCATGCTCTAGGTGCTTGCTTCAACCCATACAATGCCTTGTTCAACTTGTACACATGATTGGGATGATGGTAATCTTCAAAACCGGCGGTTGCTCAACATACACTAGCTCATTGATGAAGCCATTGAGAAAGGCACTCTTGACATCCATTTGATAGAGCTTGATGTTGTGTGCACATGCATAGGCCAATAGAATTCTAATTGCCTCTAATCTTGCAACCGGGAGCATATGTTTCACCAAAGTCAAGACCCTCAACTTGAGTGTAACCTTGTGCAACTAGTCTTGCTTTGTTTCTCACAACAATGCCATCTTCATCTTGCTTGTTATTAAAAACCCATTTGGTTCCAATGACATTGTAGTCCTTTGGTCTCTCTACCAATTCTCAAACCTTGTTTCTATCAAAGTTATTGAGCTCCTCTTGCATTGCAATGACCCATTCTTCATCCTTCAAGGCATCACCAACCTTTTCGGGCTCTTCTTGTGACACAAATGCAAAATGTTCACAAAATGCCGCTAGCCTTCCTCTTGTTTGCACTTCACTTGCAATATCACCAACAATTTCATCAATTGGGTGATCTCTAGCAACACTTGAGCTTTAGAGTATTGGTACTTGATTGCTTGAGCTTGGTTGATCACTTGTTGTTGCTTGAGATGATGTACTAGCTTGTTGTTGATCTTGAACTCGAGCACCACTAGCTTGAGTGATTTGTACTTCATCTTTGTCATCATCAACTTGAGTTGGCCTAATATCACCAATGTCTATGCCTCTCATGGCATTTACCAATTGAGTTCCACTAACATCATTGAGGTTCTCATCTTCATCTTGGGACCCATTGTTTTCATCAAATTCAACATCATGGACTTCTTCTAGCACTCCACTTGAGTTGTTCCACACTCTATATGCTTTGCTTGTGGTGGAATAACCAAGTAGGAATCCTTCATCACACCTCTTATCAAACTTGCCAAGTCTTGCACCCTTCTTCAATATGTAGCATTTGCATCCAAATACTCTAAAGTATGCAATGGTTGGCTTTCTTCCATTCAATAGCTCATAAGGTGTCTTGTTCATCATGGGATGGCAATACAATCTATTGATGTAGTGGCATGCGGTGTTGATTGCTTCGGCCCAAAATGATTGACTCACATTGTATTCACTAAGCATTGATCTTGCCATCTCAATGAGAGTCCTATTCTTTCTCTCAACTAGGCCATTTGATTGTGGTGTGTACTTGGCCGAAAGTTGATGCATGATTCCATAATCATCACATAGCTCATCAACTCTTGTGTTCTTAAACTCACTACCATTGTCACTTCTCACTTTCTTCACTATGATATCAAATTCATTGTGCACCCTCTTGAGAAATGTCTTGAACAAAGAGTACACATCACTCTTGTCATTAAGAAAGAACATCCAAGTGAATCTTGTATAGTCATCCACAATCACAAATTCATACTTGTTGCCACCAATGCTTGTGTATATGCGGTTGGGCCAAACAAGTCAATATGGATCAAGTCAAATGCCTTGTAAGTACTCATGAAGCTCTTCTTTGGATGAGTATTGGCAACTTGCTTGCCGGCTTGACATGCACTACATAGCTTGTCCTTATCAAAGTGAACATCCTTCAAGCCTCTTACTAGATCATGTGTCACTAACTTGTTGAGTTACTTCATGCCAACATGACCAAGTCTTCTATGCCATAGCCAACCCATGCTAGATTGAGATATCAAGCATGTACTAATTTGAGTCTCACTAGCACCAAAATCCACAAGGTAGAGGTTGTCAAATCTTATTCCCTTGAAGATCAAGCTTGAATCTTTTGTATTTACTATCTCAACACTATCTTCACCAAAGATGCACTTGTAACCAAGATCACAAATTTATGCCACCGAAAGCAAATTGTACTTCAATATGTCAACTAGTGCCACATTTGATAGTGTCAAGTCATTGGTTATTGCAACCTTGCCAATGCCTTAAATCTTGCCACTTTTGCTATCACCAAATGTAATAGGCTTGCCATTCTCTTGAGTTGAATCAATGATGTTGAACTTCCTTGCATCACCGGTCATATGTTGAGTGCACCCACTATCAAGAATCCAATGGTTGCCCCCAATCTTGTAATTCACCTACATGGAAATCAATAAGATTTAGGTACCCATTTGCCTTTGGGTCCTTGGAGGTTAGCAACCAAAGCCTTTGGTACCCAAATTGCCTTCTTCTTTGGGCCAACAATGGGTGTACCAACAAACTTTGCCTTGACACCCTTCTCATCATTGGTAAGCAAATAACAAGAATCAAAAGATATGGAATGCACTTTGCTTGATTTCTTATTCATGTTGATTTTAACACATTTTAGCTCTTGATGCCCCACCTGCTTGCATCTATTACAATAGAGCCCATTGCTCTTCACAAAGCTAGGCTTTGGAGTAGCAAAGGCCTTCTTGTTTTTCTTGGGGATATAGCCTAAGCCTTCCTTGTTAAGGGAAAACCTTTGGCTACCCAAGCACTTTAGTAAGCGGGCATCCCCACCATAAGCCTTCCTTAAGGAGTGGGTGAGCTCATCCACCTCTCTTTTGAGAGTCTCATTCTCAACCTTTAGTGATGAATCTAAAATTACTCCATCACTATTAGTAGAGCTTGAGTGGGTTGATGTGGATGTGGAAGGAATAGATGGTTCATCAACATCAACCACAAGGGTTTCATCTATGATGTCTCATTTTGAACCAACATCCTTCTTGATAATTGAGCAAGCTCTATCATTCTTCTCTAAAAGCAAGGCATGGGCTTTCTGAAGCCTTGTGTGAGCTAGCTCCAATTCCCCATGGTCTTCCTTTAGACCCTCATGGGTGGCCTCTAGCTCCCTAAAGTTTTGCTCAAGAGTTTTTACACTCTTTTGCAAAGCTTTACATTCCTTGTCCTTAGTCTTAAGCATGATATGAGTTTGCATAAGCATCTCTAAAAGATCATCTCTAGTGGGTTCATCATCATCATCATCACTATCACTATCATATTTTAGTTCATTATCACTTAGTTCATCATGCTCATGCAATGATACCTTAGTGGCCTTAGCCATGAAGCATGAAGGTGATGAGCCGAAGAGGGATGATGTCTTGTGTTGACCAATTGCACTCATGGCCTTGGGCTTCTCTTCCCCTTCATCGGATGAACCATCACTATCCCAAGAGCAAACAAATGCACCATCATTTGTCTTCTTGAATGTCATTGATTTGCTCTTCTTGTTGGTCTTGCCACCCTTGTTTACCTTGTGCATCTCTTTTTCGTTCTTGATTGGGCAATCGGTAAGGATGTGATAAGGGCTATCACACTCAAAGCACTTTCTTGGCTCTTCATTGCTCTTGGATGAGTCATTTCTTCTTCTAGAGCCTTGGCCAAACTTCTTGCCCTTCAAGACCTTGTTGAAGTTCCTCACAAACATAGCAAACTCTTGATCTATCTCATCAAGATTGACTTCCCCATCATCTTCTTCTTGAGCCTTGGACTTGCCCTTGACCTTGGATGAGGTGGTGGCGGCCTTGAATGCCACAACCTTCTTGTTCTTGTCATCTTCCTTCTCCACTTCATCTTCCATGCCATCAACTTGCTCATCGGTTAGCACCTCTCCAAGCAAGTCACTAGGTGTCATTGTGTCCAATGCACCTCTAAAAGAGTATCTTCCTCAACATGGTAAATCTCTTGGGCAAGCACATCAAGAATTTGTACCCAAAGTCACGATCTAGGGTCTTCACACCCAATGCCTTGAGATCATTCACAATTACTTGGAGCCTATGAAATGTCTACGGAATGGTCTCATCCTTCTTCATCTTGAAGTTCTCAAACTCACTCTTGAGAACATACAATTTGGCACTTTTCGCCACCTTAGTGCCCTCATAGGTCTCACATAGCTTCTCCCACACTTCACTTGCCTTCTTAAGGTCCTTGATGCCCTCAAACACCTTGACATCCATGCCATTGTACAATGTGTTCAATGCCATGGTGTTGCATTGCTTGTTTGACTTGTCGGTGGAAGTGAGGTTGGTAGGATCAAGGATGACATAATCCTTCTCGGTCACTTCCCATACTTGGTCATTGATTGATCCCAAGTACATCCTCATGCATCTCTTCCAATAATCAAAATTCTTGACCCCATCAAAGAAAGGAGGCTTTCCCCCAACATGGTTGAACACGACATTAGCCATACTATCACACCAAGGTTGTTAAGCCTTCAAAAATGGTGACCACGGCTCCGATACCATTTGTAAGGTCCTAGATGGCTAGAGGGGGGTGAATAGCCTATAAAAATTTTCTACAAGCTCAACTAAACAAACCAATTAATATAAAACACGGCGTAAAGCGGTTTGCACTAGCTCTAATGGTCAAGCAAGCCTTCTAGTGACAAGACTAAATAATTCTATGATCTCTAGTCCACTCAAGGTCTATGTCACTACTCTAACTAATAAACAATCCTAATATGGTCCTTATGCTAGCAAGAACAACTACACAAGGCAAAGCTAGCTCTCTACACAAAGTAAACTAGGAAAGTAAGGCAAGAGTGAGAAGCTCGTTATACCGCCTTGTAGAGGATGTTAACCAATCACCGGGATGAAGATGAACAATCAATCACACGATGGTGATGATCCACACACGAAGACAATGAACAAGTTGATTTGTTCACCCGGAGTTCGCTTGTACACCGACAACTACTCTCCGGTTGTGCCGACCAACACAAGGATGGTGTTTGAGCTAGGCGGTGCCTTGCTAGCCTCAACACACCACTCAACAAGTGTGGTACCCGAAGCACGAGCAATGTATTCCTTGCACTTTGTCTTCCCCGCGAGGAGTGCGTAATCCTCTCACAAATCAACCTGAGGTGGCCAAGAAACAATCACCTCTTCTTGCCAACGCCTCCACCACTTCACCAAGCCGGCTAGGAGCGGTGCCTCCAAGAGTAACGGGAAATCCACCGTCACAACACGATCTCCAAGTGCCTCTAGATGCAAGAACTCGATGCAATGCACTTGGATCACTCTTCTCTCAAGAATGAAGCTCAAATCAAGAGTGAGAGAGGAGGGAGGCTTGCTTGCTTGCTCAAAGGTGTTAGGAGTGATTCAAAATGACCAAGAGAGAGAGCAAGTGGCGACCAAGGTGGTATATATAGGCCACACCACGAAATGTAGTGGAAAGGGTGGAAAACACACATTTTCGCGGCCGGCCGGGGCCTTGACCGGACTCACCGGTGAGTCCGGCCGGTGGGTCCGTCACAACCGACAAGCCAAAACCAGCGCTGGACCCCTTTGAGCGAGCGTCCGGCCGGCGTCCGATCGGTGCTTCCCGTCCAAGACCGGAAGCATCCGGCCATCAAGCGTCCGTCCGCCCTCGGCGAAAGCTCCCAAACATGCTCTCTGCGGACGCGACCGACCGGACCGTCCGGTCACTTCCGACCAGCTTCCGGCCGGTGCGTCCGGCCACGCCAGAAGCTGCGCGAAAACTCATCGTTTTGTCGCCGTTCCTTCGCCTTTGCTCCAAACCGACTTCCGTCACTTGTTTCTTGTTGCCGACACGCCGAAGAACACCTCGACACCATGTGTTAGCATTTTTGAAACCATTTTCGACAAGGACGGAGTTAGCACTTTAGGTTAGAAGGCATGCATATGAGACTTGAACCTAAAGGCACGTGAGGATCGATATGTACGAAAGTTTTTTCCCTTTTATAGTACGACTTATCGATCCTATAATCACCCACACCCTCTATGGTGTCTTGGGTGTGAAATCAAAAAGCCCTATGGTTATACCTTTGCCTTGGGACCTTTGATCTCCAAACTCCACCGAGTTGCATGCTTGATCAACTTTTGGATCGCCTCGATCCATCCTCCATGATCACCATGCATCAACTCCGGCACGACCAATCTCCAATCTAATCAAACACTTAGCATCGAGAGATTAGTCCTTAGGTGTCACTAATTAGCCAAAACCAAACTAGAGATCTTCAGCAGTGTGTGTCGGATACTCTTGCAGAGGGAGTCGTTGGCCTCGTCTTCAAAAAGAACGGAGCAGCTGCTGGGCGATGCGCGATGCGTTGTGGAGATGGAGCCATGGGATGCGGAACAGAGGGCGCAGGAAAAATAACTTTATTGCAGAAGGAGGACAGAACGAGGGGTGCAGGACCACAGAAAGCTGACAACAGGCCATGTGGCTTCCGATGGAGAATACGTTGGCCTCACGAGCACTTTTCCTAAGGCTGTTCGTGCTATACGCTTGCGTTGCGGATGGCCTCAGGGCGCGGCGGCAGAAGCAAGAGGTGAGGGTTGCCTGGACTGGACCCTAGTTAGAGACTGGACTATGGAGAAGACACGGGCGCTGCTTGCTAGGGCAGCAGGGGCCGCTTCGCCGAAAGTTTCTTTTTACACGTACTCACGCACGTACTGGACGCACCGACAATGCTGGCAATTTATTGATCATTTCTACCCTACTAATGCACCAACTTATCGTGTGTTCAAATCCATTCGAATAAACTATCCGGATTGTTTTCAACCTTCTTTCTCATTACTCATTCACGATTCGACGATCGGGATCGAATGTGTCATCCTCCTCCCATCTTCTGCGCCGCGAAAAGAAAATAGGAAGGCGCACGAGATTAGCGTCGTCATTCTGTTTCCACGTGAAGTCCGGCATGCAAGAAAGGAAATCAGCGGCGGCCGGATCATCACACGTAGATTGAGGCACGTGGGACTTCTCCTCTCCTCTCCCCCACGGAGGAATCTCAGGGCAGGACGCCGCCGCCGCCTGCCAGGCCAGGCCAGGGAGCACGCGAGGACAGGGCCGACTCACGCCGTTCCGACGGACCTCAGACCTGGAGATGCAGGAGCACGAGCGGGCGAGGACAGGGCCTAGCCGTGCCTTTGAGGTGGAGTCGGGCTAGGCCACGCCGGGTAAGGCTAGGCCGCGGCATCGACGAACGCGCCCCCGATCTGTCGGGCCTGGTTCGACTTGTTGCCGCTGCAGCCTCGGCAGCGCGCCGGCTCAGTCGACCGGGTCTTCGTTGTCTGCCGCTTCTTCAGCGTCTTCACGGTTGCCGCAGCTCTGCTCTACGTCGCCACCAACGTCCTCTCCGCGGTCTACTCCTTCCGCTGCGGGGATGAGGAAGTCGGCGCACAATCGCGCGAGATTGACTACCCGTGACTCTTGATGCCGCATGATGCCAGTTGATGCCGCACGTCTCAACTGAGAATAACAAAAGGTATGCCTCCCATGGTCCCATATCCGTTTTAGCCGTGGTGATTAAAGATTTATATAAAATGATAATCAGTATCATGTCTTTGTTGTTGTCACTTGTCTGATACATGTGTACATATGTTATATATGCTGTGAGAATAAATCTTAATGTCTCTCAATTTCTCCATTGATTGGTGATCTCAAAATACCATGGATTTATAGGGGGAGGAAGCAATGGACGGTTCAGGCAATACTGCAGAGCCTTTCATCGATGTTATGCAAGGAACGAGAGGTACTCCCAATTCAGTTGAAATTACAACGAAATCCAATGTCACACACGTGATTTGGAAAAAAAAAAAAATCAAGTAAGCACTCCTATGATAGTTATTACAGGAACAATTCTTTTGCTTAGTTCCCAAGTGGTCTGTTGACTTAAGCCTACAAATCACCGTGTATTTAGGAGGGGGAGCAAGGAAAAAACGGTTTGGCAATGCTGAGCAGCCCGTTCTCGGTGATGTGTAAGGAGCACGAGGTAGTCTCAGTTCAGTTGACATGCCAAAAGAATCCAATCTCAAACAAGAACCAGGTAAGCATGGACTATAATTCAATGGTGCCTTCAAATCACCGTTGATTTAGACATTGATTTTTCCAAATCAATGCCTATTCAACATTCAATTTGTTGGCAATACTTCATGGGTGATGGTGTGGCTTGGGAGGATGAGGCCATGAGGATAGCGGCCTCCTTCGTCGTCCACTCTATGTGCTTGTCGCCACTGCCACATCAAGGAACTATCGGCTTGTCAGTAAATTTACCTTTCATGCATGTTCAGTAAATTTACCTTTCTTCCAATTTCAGAAAAATGGAAGTACCATGCGGTACAGGAAGGTGTTTTGTCCGGTCTTCCAAGATTTGTTCCTCTCCATTGTTGATCAATTCCATTGAGTACTACATTGATCAATCACCTATAAAGAAGCAGAAATATGAGGAAGCCGGTCTTCTATATATTGTTGTCGTAAAGGGTCTCTGGTTCACAACTTCTTTTGTCTTCAGGAAACTGGTAGATACCTTTAAAGCAGTCTCTTTCAGTTTTTGGCTCAAATCGTTGCTACTTCTTTCTGCTAGCTAAATTGAGATGAAACTATTGTAGACCAACAAAACTATGGTAGATACCTTAAACAAATGCTTAAAGCACCATTAGTAGATCATCAGAGTTGAGAGTTGCATGTTTTCTGAGCAAATATATCTGATATTTTTGGCTGCATTTGTCAGGACTTCTCAAGGATCATTCTTGAAGTGTTGAGAAGATTGATATGTTCTCAGACATCAGAGCCACAAGCTATCATGGCAGCAATTAATAAGGTTTTCTGGAAGCTTGATTGTACGTTGGCTGTTATCAATAGAGTTCATGAGGTGTTTATGGATTTACGTTTGTGCTTAAACACAAAATTTATCTATTTACTTCAATTTTGTCAACATATGTGCTGCTTGTGCAAATTTTACATATATACATGATTGTTCGCCCACACATAAAATCTATGCTGCATGTCCAAACTTTGCATATACATGAATGTAACTTGGATGTTTAATACGAGAAAAACTTTACAATGTCTTCCAGAAGTGTTCCCGGATTGTATAAAGCGCAAATATAATTGTGTTAAAGTTAAACTGTGCAAAACAAATTGGTTGTTTTCATGAGTATTCCCAAAATAAAGCGTAGCGTTAGCACGGGCATTAAACTAGTGACTTGTAATCGCTGCAACTCCTCCTGCATTGGATGGAACTAAATCGAGTTTTGATTAAGAAAGTGGGGACATAGTCATGAGCAAGCGGTCAGGTCATTGTCGCCACGATTACCATTGATGAGAAAGGAGGCTCCCACCCTCCTGTATTACGCATAGGCTTAGTTTGTACTAACAAGAAAGATGCGAGAATAGCACAAAGAAGAAAAAATCCAGAGCAAGATGGGTAGCAGAAGCAACAATCACTTGGCAGCACCATAGTCCATTTGTCGGCTCCGAGCTGGCGAGTGATTTGGGCAACGGAATGCAAGTGTACTTTTGTCACGTTTATAAACGAATGCAAGAGTTAAACCGTTTAAATTTTGACTACAATTATATAAAAATAGTAATATTCATGAGACAAAGTAAATATAATATATTTTTGTAAAATTTTCAAAGACAATACGTATTGTAGTAATAATTACTATATAATCAACTTTGTCAAACTTGACCGATACGGTTCTCATTATTATATCTTTTAAATAAAAACAGGGAGTACGTGGCCTTTCTTTCACTTGGTTAACGATCGAGATTCGAGACACAGCGCCTAGCTATCGGTGCATGTGATTGAATTGGGCCGGTTCCGACGGAGCAGGTTCTTTTTTCTTTTGAATTTGCCGGCGGAGAAGGAAATGCTATACACGATCTGGATCTGGATTCTTGCAACCAGTTTAGGTCAAGTTTTTTCGGCGGGCTTTAGAACTCAATTATGCCCACGGGCCCAGCAGATGTTATACGCTTACTTTATGGCCCATCTTGAGCGAGAGCAGTTGGGGAGCCGATGGGCCCTTAATTCCTTTGAGCCTACCTAAGCCCACGCCACACTAGTCGTCATGTTATCTGAATCTGATTGGGAGGCCGGAAACTTCTGGGCCAGGCCGTCCAGGCTGAATTCACCCGTCTGCTCGGGCTATGTGCTGGGCCGATTGAGCTTTCTCGCGCTGAAGATTGAGCATTTGTTATTTCTCTCGCTCAATTGCTCGTTGCAAGGTGGGCGACGAATTCTCCCTTTTGCTGTCGCCGCTTTTGCTCAGTCGTTTTTAGATGAAAAGTCTGAGCTCCAGAGGATCGCCGATCTTACGAGCTACCGAAGCACATCGTCTCTGCTTCGTGTTCGCCGAATACGACGAAACGGAGAATGTTAGTTTACGCGGCACGGAACATGACTGCATCCAGCTGACTCTTTTCTGTCGGATGCATACAGGAAGCTTAACGTTTACGTATTCTGCGTTCTAAAATATAGGCGGAATAGCCAGGAAACCCAGGGAAAACGACGTCGGCCGGCCACAGTCGCCAGTCGGTGATCTACATATGGATCCAGCAGCGAGCTACGTGTACTCGACACGGTTTCAGAGCCTCTGTATTGTTGGGATCGATCGACCATGTGGGTGCGAGTGGCGTTTAGTGCTCGGCAGCCCAACCTTTTTTTTTGGCTGGGGACGACAATCGGTAGCCAATTGTTGACCCCAGACGAAAAGTGTGATGTACATACGGTGAAGCCGTGAAGGGCTTGAAATTGCGTTGTTGTCATGTCTAGTACGGTACCGTTGGGGAGTGGCAACGTCGACGCTTGTCAGAATTAATAGCCACTTGTTATTTTTTTTAGATAAGGTTGTTTCCCTGCTTTTTCATTGCAAAAAGCATATTACATTGTTTGAAGCATCCAAGCTTAACAGCTCAAAGAAAGGAAAAGCAGTTCAAACATTATTACAATTACAAAGGCTCAAGGCCGACTCAATAGCCACTTGTTATTATGTTATTATATGCCCATATAGTTTTTTTTTTTTTTTTTTTTTTTTTTTTTTTTTTTTTGACAAGATATGCCCATATAGGTTGGATCCTGTTTGCTGGGTGCGCTTGAAAAGAGATGCTTCAAGAGAAGTTTCTAGAAATGAAGTGGTAAATTCCTATCAACGTTTCTAGGATCCGGGATCACAACAAACAATAAATTCTTGCTATCTTTTTTAAGCTGCGAAATAATTTTAGCATAGCTAATAGTGATCAAGACAAATATTTATTCCTTACTCTAGAGGAGTATAATCTATGCCTAATAGCTATCCATATGTTCTTTACTTAATGAATCATTAAGTAATTATTAAAACCATTGAATATGAATTGTTGACCATAGCAGTGATTATGTTAAGGCTGATTTAGTGAATGTTTGGTGACATGTTCTCCTTAAGTATATTCTCATGTTCTATTTGAATATTTATCTTCATGAAATTTTCTTAGTTAAATGCTTCTATACGTAAGTAGTTAAGAATTCTCATGTTTTATATAATTGCGGAAAAAAACATGTGACATGTTCTCTTTGATGCCTGCTTTATATACTAGTTTTTTTTAATTTCTTCTAGAGCCCTTTTACAAGTACTTGAAATTACCTTGCGTTGCCTCCCATTGTCTCCACAAAAATTTAATGATCATCATAAATGGTATGTTGGTCATTTCATGTGCCTATCACTACACTCCGCGCTCCCTCCCCCATCCGTGCCTGGCCGTGACGTCCAGCCTCCCCCTCGCACTCTGCATCGCCTCGACGCAAAGACCAATTGTATGGGATTTTGGTTCTAGCTGCACTGTCTAGGGATTTTGGCATGAAATTCTCTTTAAGGATAAAGCTATATTTTTTTTTTCTATGGTTTATGAATTATATCCTATGGAAATAAACATTTCCTAGAGCTTTCTGAATTTCCTAGGGAAAGAAAAAAAAAAAACTCTAGGAAATTGGTGGATTTTAGCAATGATAACATGAATGTATGAGTACTGCCTCCGGGTTGGTATTAGAAGTCGTTTAGGACAAATGACACGGTCTCCAAAACACAACTTTGACCACTTGTTATTACAAAAATATTTATGTAAATGTGATATATGTATACTTTTATCAAAAGTATTTTTTAACACAAATCTATTCATAAAATTGTCACGTTTATAAACTCAACAACTTAAAAAGTTATTAACGATTTATATTCCCAATGTTTGACCCAAACCTTGTCCAAAACGACTTTTAATACCAACCCGGAGGGAGTATGTTTCTTATGCTGTGTATCAAACTTCACACCACTACACACGGTTGAGACTGAGTTGAGACAAAGAAACCATCTCCACAGTGAAGGACAGACATGGCATTATTTATTGCCCGCAGCAGATCTAATGATCCATCAACCACTCGATCAGCACCGTATTCGTATTCATTGAACCATGACAGGAATCGTACTGTATGCTAGTAGTATAGTACTCCCTCCGTCCCAATCGAGTTTGTCACCCCGATTCCGTGCCATCTTATTCGATGCTTCGTCTTATTCAAATTTTTGCACAAATATAATTTTTTTTTTGTTATGACTTATTTTATCAATAAAAATACTTAAATATTGATTAATTTATTTTTATAATTTGCATAAATATTTTGAATAAGACCGGATGGTCAACCATGAAGTTCAAAAGTCAAAAACGATTTAAGTCCATGGGACGAGGGGAGTACTCCGATATGTATAGGGTGTGATTGGTTGCTCGGAACCGGGTTGTCCCTTGACGAAAGAGGCGCCTGTGCTCACCTTGTCCCCGACCAACTCATACACGAGCTCGTGTTTGGTTGCCTCCGACGGACTTGTCTTTGGATCGGAGTACCGTGTTTGGTTGCATGTATGGACCAATTTAATGCATGGACTGGGTGAAATGTCCCTTTGGTTTTTGGTAATTGAGTGACAACATTAGGTGAACTAATAATGTGTGATTGAGATAATACACGGAGATTAGTTCACATGTGATGATGCAATGGAGGAGCTTTATTGCATATGAAACATGACATGGAGTCATGTGACCGAGGTGGTGAAGATCAAGACAAGGCTTGGCTTGATGGACCGGTTGCAAGTGTGAAGGGCAAGTCTAGGCGGTGAAGCGATGGACCGCGAGGCGGTGAAGCTTGGCAAGACTTGCGCGACGGACCGACGAACGGTGAAGAGCAAGTGAGGTCAAGATCGATGGACCAATAGTGTCACGTGATGATATGAAGTGGATCATATCATTTGGTGATCGTGTTGGTGCATGTGTTGCATCGGCACTTGGAGATGGAGCGGAATGGAAATGCGCAAGGCAAAGGTATAACCTATAGGGCATTTCATTTTCACGGTCATGAGGAGCTTAGAGAAGTTTATGACCGGGTTTAGGATAGATGGCCGTACTATCAAGAGGGCAAACTTGTTTGCATATCGGTCATCTAGTGCCACTTGAGCGATCTAACTTTTTGCGATGTGTTAGGATCGAGTGGCGTGCTAAGAGCTAACCCGGCCCTTTGAAATGATTGTGAAAATGCTAACACACTTGCACATGGTGATGTACACTTGGTGGTGTTGGCACATTTGCAAAAAGCCGGCGGTGATTGCGGGGTTGAGTTGGGTTTGGGAACCGCTCATCCTCCCCGCCGAAGCTTGCGAGGCGGATTCGGGCGCTTTGAGAAAATGAGAGGCTTATTTTCTATTGCGCCGGATGCATCGTGGTGAAAACATGCTATCCCTCGTGCTCAAGTTTGGTATACTTGATGGGTAGCATGTCAAAGAGAAGGTGTCGGTGATTCGGTGAAGTTTTATTTGAAAACGGGACCGGGCGACCGACCGGAAGCACGCCGCTTTCGACCGGACGCCCGGGGGTGCCAAGTGAGAGCCCGCAGTTGGTTTTGGCGGACGCGAGGACCGGACGGGCGACCGATGCTTCCGTGCTCGACCGAAGCACCGACGGACGCCACGAGGAGGGTGCCGCCAGGGGCCCGAAGCTTGTCGGTTGTGACGGAACCTGTGGATCGGATTCCGCGACCGGACTTCGGCCGGTGAGTCCGGCCGGGATGCGTCCGGCCGCGCCACACCCCCAACGGCTCTATTTTGGCTTGTGGCTATAAATAGATGGGGTGGCCGGCTTTGGTCGGTTGCCGAGCACACTTGGGACTTGGTGGCTTGTGTTGTGGTGCTTGAGAGCCCCCCACTCACTTGTGATTGATAGAGTTTATCCAAATCAAAGTGAGGAGTGATTCTAGTGCATTCGCGTTGAGAGATCGCATTTGTGGCACTAGGTGATCGTGGTTGCAAGCTTCGGTGTGCTTGTTGTTTGTAGGTTGCCACCTCCTAGACGGCTTTGGTGGCAAGAGACTTCGTGAAGCACGCGGTCGGAGATTGTGCGGTGCACCTCGGAGGATTTGTGAGAGGTTCGAGCTCACCTCGCGGGGATCGCGAAGAGCATCACTACTAGAGCGTGTCATTGAGTTACCACCCTTTGTGAGTGGCGTCTTGGAGAGCCTTGGCGTGAGCCGCATGGAGGCCAACTAGCGAAGGTACCGCCTAGTCCAAGAACCATCAAGGTGTTGGTCGACACAACGAGGAGTAGGGGAAGTTGGCAAGCTTCCCGATACCTCGTAAAAAATCACCTGTGTTAACTTGTCTACTCTTCTCGGTGGTTTTGCATTCTCCAAATCACAAGCTTTGTATTTACATTCATATATACCTTGTGCTTGTGCTTGTGGGAGTAGCTCTTGCAATTACTAGCTTGTGTAGCTTATTAGTTGCTTTGCTTAGTTTGTGTAGCTAAGTAATTTGAGCCTTTTGGGTTAGGCGTGTGTCGCCTTGTCCTTAGTGCATCTAGTGAGCTTAGGATTAGCTTTGTGCTTTTGCTCATTAGAATTGTGTAGAAGCTCCCCTTGTTTGAAGTACTAGTGCATAGGTTTGTGTGACCTTGCAATAGAAACGGTTAGGAGCTCAAGCTAGGCTTATCACCTCATTTGCTTTGTGTAGGATCTTTTGTGAGGTGATTTAGAGTCATAGCTAGAGGGGTGAAGTCTTGGCTAAACGAATAGTTTCAATTCCGCATTATATTTGTTTAGCCGGGCGCAATTAGTTTTGTGAAATGACTATTCACCCCCCTCTAGTCCCCATCACGACCCTTCAACCAGTGCCGATTGGTTGTGTTTGGTTGCTAGCATAGGCCGTTCACGGTATGATTTTTGGTGAGAGCTTACCATCCTTCTCATGAAAACCAAAACCACTACGGCAATTTATCGAACACCTTGAGGCACCGGTGGAGGAGCTCCGTGGCGATGCTCTTGCGGGTGCCGCTGCCTACCTCGGACGCGCCCGACGAGGCGGCGCTTACGCGGCCGTCGCGGGCGCGCAGGTGGGCGGCTCGGCGTGCCGGCCTCCCCGTCCACCTCGTGCTCCACGACGGCGTCATGGCCGGGGCAGCGATCAGCGTCGGCCACCCGGTGCCCCGCCGGAGCGTGACGCCGGTGGACGCGCCCGCCGCTTTGCCGGCGTTCCCCGGAGCGCTCGTGAGCGTGCCGTCGGCTGGTGGCGGCCGGCGGGACGCTGCGCGGCGCCTCGCGTCGGCGCGCCCGCGCCCGCTCGCCGGCCGCCCTCCTCAGCGCGTGTTGGTCGCCGGGGGCGGAGCCATTGGCGACGTAGCGATGGCGGCGGGATCGCCCGGGGCGTTGTCGTGCGCCGAGGACGAGGGGCAGCATTCGTCGAGGAGATCGTGGGGGCGAAAGGGCGGAGGAGGACGCCACGGTCGCCACTGGGCCGCATCCCGCCGGAGTCGGTAGGTCACGATGATACGGATGCCCGCCGCGCCGTGGATCTCTGGAGCTACCGGCCGGTGGCCGCGGGGCATGTGGGAGACGGCGACGGGCGCTGCGCGAGACTCCCCCGCGCGGCGGCGTTAGCCAGGAGCGCCGCCGGCGTGGGCGGAGTGGCAATACCGAGGCCGTGGAACTCGAGGTTGGCGCCCGGCGTAGTCGCGGCACGCGCCAGCCTGGCGCCCACGGGAAGTGCGATCGGGGCAGCGTCGCCGCTTCCTCGCCCGGACTCGACCGAAGCGCGCGTCGCGTCTCCGGCGAGGCGGGGACGCAGGTCGCGGGCGACGGGGCGAAAGCGCGCGCGGGTGACTGAGCGTGACTTCACGCCGGTGGTGCCGGAGAAGAAGAGGAGGTGACCTCACGCCGCCACACCGCCCCCTCGGCGTACATCGTGTCTTCCACGTGAGCCTCACGCCGCACCACGCCGCCCCGGCTCGCGAGGAAGCCTCGACTCGAAGCTTCTCCTCGGCCCCGACGGAAGGGGAAAACGAATCCAGACGGAGCAGCAAAAATGATACGGGAAGGGAAACCAAACACCTAATTCCGAACGACGCTGTGCGTAAAATGGTGCGAGAACGGGTCTATACCGGGCAACCAATCACACCCACAGTGTAGTACATACTAGTACCACGGAGGCGAAGGGGCAAATACACAGTATATAAAAAAGGCCGTGGTCCACAACGAGCAAGTTTTTCCAATGAAAAACTAAAAGCTCCATAAAGACCAACAGTACCGGTTCTCCCAACTGTCCGTCGCACCACCCTTTTTCCACTGTTTGATTGATTGATTCTTTGGTGAAACCACTCACCTTTTCCCTCCGCTCACGTAAATGGCATGATCATGCAATTCTAGGCATCGCGATGCCATTTTATCGGTTGACAACGAGCGTGCGTGGTGCGTGTGGGCATTCCTGCTGGTGCTCCATTTCCCTTTTTCCGAGAGATGGGACACTCTCGTTTCAGAACACGGGAAAATCGTTAAAAAGCGCGAGATAATTTACCAGAGTGCGAAACCAGAGTGCTCTTGTCACCAACCGTGATCTGCCGAACTTTCCTTACATTCCATTCCGTCTGCATGCAAGAACCACTTGCTTTGCCAGCGGGTCTGTCGACGTACGACCGTGCCACACGGCCCACGCTTGGGCCTAGCCGGCCAACCAACCCTTAACCTACCACATGTCCACATTCACAGCTCATGAATGCGCGAACCAACCAACCATTTTTTTTTTTTTTTTTTGACTAAAACCAACCATTCAAATGCATTCAGATACAGGGCTGAAAAAATCGGTACAACGCGCGAAGCCGAAGTGGTAGAGAAACGAACGAACCACTCCACGGCGTTCACAGCAGCTAGCCGGCTACTACTCGTGCCAGCATCCACCCCACTTCCCAGTGGCTGGACCGCGTTTCTTGGCAGCGGCAGCTCAAGCAGCTGGGACAGCACGGCACGGCGCCACCTGCCGCGCACCCATCTCCATTGATGCGCCCGTGGCACCGTGAGCTGTGGCCGCGCGGGCATCGGCGGATCAGCAGGAGGCCACGCGCACTTGCAATGCACAACCGAAAGGGTCCAAGGAATTGGAATTGTGCGATGAGTCAGTCAGCCAGACAGCCCTCAGGTGGTCGGTCGTCGTCTCCTGGATGGACGGGTCACGGGGGAGAGAGATCAAGCGAGCCTGCGGGCCCAGCACCGGACCCCGCCACGTGTTCTTCAATCGCATAGGATCCTCTGCGTCCGCTGCCCGCAAGAGGTGCCGTAGCGCGCGTACCGGAAGCCGGCTCATCATTCCGTCGTCATCGTAGGCGGCAGAAGATTTCGCAGGAGAAACGAGGAATGCCCGGAGTCGATCGGAGAGCAATTTTTTTGGCCTCTACATGCGTGAGCATGTCCACCAAGGTCCGCGAGGGTCAAATAATTCTGAAATGAATGCAACACCCTGTTCGCTTAAACTTATGGGTACCCTAAACTTATCACCCAAATTAGCGTTATTTCGTTATACCACAGTGATTTTCTCTTACGCCCTAGTACAAATTAGCCGCGAGTGTAGTAAGTCCGGCCGAATAGCAGATTTTTCATCATTTGACTTCCCTGTAAAGTGTTTTCTCTCAAATTTATAAGGAATGAAATCATGTTTAGTGTTTGGAATAAAGGAAAGTTGAGAAACCATAGTAGGGCATAACATGGAAACAAAAAAAAACCTCTCTAACTCTCTCCCTATGCTTGTTTATGTTCTTATATACTTTTCTCCTCCGTTCCAAATAGCTTAAAATCACTTTATCATTTGAAATCTTTTTTTTTTTTTTGAGAAATTTATCATTTGAAATCTTATTATAGTTCTCGCAATTCATGACTTTATCCTATTTGTGTGTTTTTCTATTCCTCCTCATGCATGTAGACCTAACAATAGATATGTTAGGGAATCTAACATTAGTTTTATAAATATTGGGAGAGTTGCTATAGATGTAGCTGATATATTATCACCAATTTCATATAAAGGTGGATCCATGAATATGAGGAAAAATGACTTTAAAGTGATGGTTGGGATGAGCTTCATGCTACTAGAGGAGACGAGAAAACGTATTGGTGGCCACCTAAAAGAAAGAGATACTAAGAGACCGTTGAATCAAGAAAAACATGTAGCTCTGGATGTTGGAAGTATTAGGAAAATACCATAGGTGTTCTTAGCTGAACACAATTTAACAATGTACCACAATGTTTTAAAGGCCCGTTTAAATGCAAGTAACAAATAACATGTTAAGTTATT